>PNEQ01024497.1:9097-24843 GCA_003012365.1 Medauroidea extradentata | reverse complement strand
TTAACATAATGAAATGAAAAAAATCATACCAAAACTACGCGTTACTGTCTATGGCCTGTAGCATTTAAAACCCGTTACAAAAAATGTTTATGTTAAATAAAAAATTTCAAAATTTAAATTTTTTTTGGTACTTTTAGAAATTTATTTTAAACACAGAAATATTTTATAATGTGTTTGTATATGCTTCAAGCCGTAGACGTTAGATGTTAATGTACTCTTAAGTAGTGTCTACAAAACTAACACTATTTTATACAAATATAAAATTATGAATTTTTCCCCACTTGAACGCCCTTAAGTACCAGTACATAAGGAAACACAGCACGCCGGTACTAACTTTTTGCACCTACAAGTGGTGAGGCATGGGTGTGCTGTGAGGAAAGCTCTGCTCTGCGAGGTTTGTGCAAATTCATGAGTTGCCTATCGATAGAAGTACGAGTATTTCGCTTATTAATCTGGTAGCAGTCTAGACTTCTCAGTTCTATACACACACTGGTCACAGTGGAATATCCATTGGCTCCTAACCTCCAAATGTGTGTTAAAACAGCTGTCATCTAACCACGGAAGTTACAATGATATACAGGTTATTGACGTTCAACCTGACCTACAATCATTACGCGAAATACTCGTGCCTCTACGATAGAGACGAGGAATGTGAGCAGTGCCACTTCTAATAGATAACTCTCGAATTTGTATAGGCGTCACAAAGTACAGCTTACCTTGCAACTCACCCACGACAGCGCCTGGTAGGATTCTAGGTGTCGTTGTGAGGCTGTTGTAATTAAAGACAGGGAAACTTCACAAGTTCAACGACCTGCCAGCTAGACTCCACAGTCTGGTCTTACATTCTGTCTTATGATACTTGTTCATTGGTCACTGGTCCAGTGAGTGGCCAGTTGTCCATCTGACAAGTAGCGACAAGAAGTCTTCGCTAAAAGAATTTTGCCCCACTTAGGTTCAGTGCCTCATGTGAACACCTGCAATTCAGCTCCATAGTCAGTGATTGTATCACAGAATATTTAGGAATACAGAAGTAAGACGAACTCAGTCACACACGTCAGCAAAATGGCTTTCCTGGCCAGCAACATGGCGGAAACACCTACTGCCAATCAGCGTAAGGCAGCTACCCTGCTAGCCGGCAGCAAGACCAATAGGAAACCTGCAGTAACGTGCAGGAACCAAACATACACTGGGCTTGTAGCGACAACCTCGGGCAGCCAATAAGCGGCCAAGTTCGCCCGTATCAAACGAGCCGCCACTTCATTTCACGTCTGTATTACTATTTAGTCTGTGATTGTATGTTTTAACTCTCGTGTGTCTTGAGGTTCTTCCCGCAAATCACAGGCGTGTGTTCTTGCAGTAGACTTATCGTGACTGACATAATCAAATAAGAGACGTCACTTCACACAGACACGCTGCCAATAACCATGAAGCACAGTTGCAGATGTGCACGCAAGGCACTGAAGGAAAAAAACTGGGGCAAAATTCTTTTCGCGAAAAGTTCATGGCCCAAGTGGTCAGTGATTGGTAGGACCCGGTAGTTTTCGCGAAAAGATTTTTGCCCCACTTTGTTTCAGTGTCTTACGTGCACACCTGCGGTTCAACTTCGTGGCTATTGGCAGAGTGTGTGCAGAGTTATTATTCATTTGACTGTGCCAATCAGTACACGGATAACTGGAACACAACACGTCTGTGATTTGCGTGTTTAACCTCCAGACGTTGTATGTTACGGCATCCAATCACTGATCACAAAGCAGAGATGCAGGTGCGCACGTAAGGCACTGAAACAAAGTGAGGCAAAAATCTTGTCGCGAAAACTACCGGGCCCTAGTGATTGGATTTCAACCCCCCAGCGTCTTAGGGTAATATCCGCAAATCACAGGCGTATGTTTTCTCAACTAACCTTGTCCTGATTGGCTGGGTGAAATGGAATGTGAATCTGCACAAGGACACGCTGCCAACAACCATGAAGTATAAATGCACATGTTCACGTAAGGCACTGAAACAAAGACGTGAATCAGTAGAGACGCTAGATTTTTAGGAAAATATTTCTGCATCAACTTGTTTCATTGCCTTACGTCCATGTCTGTACCTTTACTTCATCATTACTGGCAGCATGTCTTTGTGCAGAGGCGTCGTTTGTTTGACAGCCAATCAGAATATGGTTACTGAGACACCGCACGTCTGTTATTTGCAGGTATAACGCCAAGACGCGAGAGAGCTAGAACATTCCATCGCTGACTATGAAGCGGAACTACAAAATGAGTGTGCAACTTAAGGCTGTTCAAGTGCGATAAAATAATAATTTTATATTTTTTATAAAATATCGCTAGTTTTGTAGACGATACTTGTGAGTGTGGTTTCCTGTTACAAAACAATTTTAGCTCTCCTAGTTTTCTCATAACGGTGCGTCAAAGTCGGAATTTGTTTGCTACGCTACCATGAAAATAGTGAAAACCAATCAATCTGCTTAAACGAAATAATTCACTGTGAATTCACATCCCATTAGCTATGCAATAAAAAATTTAACAACCCACAATGCCATATATTGAATTTTTTGAAAAATGACAAAAGTACAGAAAAAATTTGCAACATTCAACAATTTTTTAAGAAATTTAAAACTATTTCGCGGGATGTTTCGTAATGTTTTATTACGTAGTCCATTACATGTTATTTCACTATGCATTATTTCACGTACATAAATCAACTGGTTTTCTCTATTTGCATGGCAGCAGAATATGCAAATTTTGACTTCGACGCACCGTCATGAGAAAACTATGCGAGCTAAAATTGTTTTGTAAGAGGAAACTGTACTCACATGTTTCGTCTACAAAACTAGCGATATTTTATAAAAATATAAAATTATGATTGTATCGCACTTCGCTGTTATTTTTCTTGAACAAAAATGTGAACCTTAAGTTGAACAAGACGGTTTACATCTCCTTGCTTAAAAGTTCTATGAACGTACTGTACACATAGTAATACTTGCGTGCTTGCTTGAACGTGCCTGTATGCCAGCAAACAAATTAGTAATTTATTACGAGTGCCCATTTTTTGAGGTTGTGGCTATACAAGGCTTTAATTTGTATTATACTCTCAAATAAACAATGCCATGATAAATTAACCTACCTAAACGTCCCAAATGAACACACAAACTGACGACTTGTACAAGAAGGTGCACGAAAATTAGTACAGCCTCTAAACGATTCCAACTAGAATGCAAGACCTTGCATGCTGCTTGCATATACAAGTCGGCCAGTCACACGCTGCAAGTCGCCTTGAACGTGTACATCTTCTAGTTCAAGAAAGATAACCGTGTGTACTAGGATAAGCTGGCTGTGTGGGTGGAGGTATTCTGCACGTTCAAGACTTAGAAGGGCAGAAGCTGTAAGGACGAGACAGCACGTCTATTACGCCTCTCCTTAGCCTCTAGGCGCAAGTAACTCAACTGCCGTGCAGTCTCCTCGCCGACAACACACCTGTATGACACTTACAACGTGACCCTATCATTTTATCACGTATTATTAAAGACAAAGGCGTATTATATACGCACATACGTATTAATATTTTCATACCAAAAACAACCACAAAACCTACCAATTTTCCCCATTTTCAGCAGCTGGAAAATGTGCTTTAGTTATTAGTGGTGAAAAAGAAGTTGGGTAACATTCTTTAAGGGCTTGTTCCCGAGTTTTTTTCAGTATGGTGCCAATAACTAAAATATTTTTTTAACCAAAAGTTTTGAAAAAAATTGAGTCAATGTGCAATCACACGATGCACAATAATGTGGACGCGTTTTTTAAAATAACCTACAATTCGCCAGCAAACAAATAATTTCCTTCATTTTTGCTTATTTTCACGACAAAAAACGTGGTACTTTTGGGTAATGAAATCTAAAAAACCGTTCAATATAATTCTACAAAAAAATTCAGCTACAAATTATAACATATAAGTGTCAAAACTGTGTAGCAAAATTTTGATACGAGTATTAGGTAGCAATAAAAAAAATATTTTCGAAATCACTGCAAAACTCCGTAACAAGGCCTTAAACGTTATTCCTAGGGACCTGTAAAATTCGCCTTTTCATTTATGCACACGCTGAAATTCCAGCAGCTATATGTCCGCGTCACTTTCACAACTGGCTGTTGAATTATTTGACACCCCCCCCCCCGAAGGTTTCTAAGAAAGAAATAAAAATATACCTTTACGTACCTCATACCACTGAGTCAGCGAGCAGCTAATGAACAGCTGTTGTCTGATGCTTGAGTACACATATATTCTTGAAGACTAGCCTAGAGGTCAATGAACCCGCGAATTTATCCTGTCTCTAGTTATTCCTAAGAAAATATCACTCGTGTGGAATGAGTGGTTTTCGAATAATCTGTAATGGCTGAAGCTGTACACACATCTCGGTGGCCTGGACAGACGACCACACTAAGAGGCTGCGTCATGTCTTTTGTTAAAATTTTTAATTTTTGTTCAATAAATGAAGTGTGTCACGAACACGGTCGTAGAAGAACAGGTCTGGACACTCGCCTGGAAACTTGACCCCCTTGTTGTTTGGCTGTAGTTCACCAAGTTACCGATAATATTGTGTTTTATTGGCGCTGATGTTACGGCGGTCGGACTAAACTCCGCCCACTTCCTTTCCGCTAAAATAAACAATTTATCAAAACGTATTTTTTATCAATTTACGAAATACTTTCTTCGCTCACAATTTTAAGAAAAGGCTCCAGCAATCTTTATATACTTTATATATTTAACAATGGAAAAAAGTGGGCGGAGTTTGAGTCCGACCGCCCGGAAAACAGCGCCAAAAAGTACGTCATTCTCGGTAACTTGACGAACTACAGCCAAACAACAAGGGGGTCAAGTAAAATACATTGTTAGATAGGCGAGTGTCCAGACCTGTTCTTCTACGACCGTGGTCACGAATTACCTTACCAAAATGTCCACCCGTATGATTGAAATAAATCGATACTATGAGTTATTTAGTATTTATTACACGGTGAGAGATAATTATTATATTGAATGTTAAATTAGCTTAATTATACTTTAATATTTGTAATACAATGTTCATGTAATTAGCTAAGTCCCCGTTAAACGATTTTCAAATAAAACTTCCTATTTTTTTTTAATCAGGAAGAAATCCTAAAAACTAAGTATGATAGCTGACGTGGACTCTTCATATTAAGTGGACCTGGCGTGTGAGACGTGGTGTAGCATGGTACGGAAAGTACTTTTTCTTGTGTAACTATTTAAAATGTTTCCAATACGTTTATCTACGAAAAGAAAAAACACTTCAAACTGTGTCCCTTTGATTAAAAAAAAGCCGTCCGCTAATAAAATGCCTAATTTCCAAGCTCCTCAAAAGTGCTAAAAATGACTTTTTCACGGTGCTGTAGCTGAGAAAATATTAACCGTAACCGGGAAACCAAGTCATATAAACCTGCATTTGACCTTGACAGTTACTTTTCACAAATAAAATAACAGGGTCATCACTTGAAATCCCGTTGGAAAACAGTTTGTACGAAAACACTGCACGTTAGTTTAGTACTCCGCGCCCAGGGGCGATGAGCTGTTTGACGGACGTGTTATATTCGCCTTATAGCCACACCCGTTTCCGTGCCTCAAACGTAAAATAAAACTAGCGTCCACTAACTCTTAAGACATTGAAAGAAGTTGGTGCAAAATTATTTTCTGGGAAGTCAGGTGTTCCTAGTAACACGTAGACATGCTAAATTCGCATTATCATTTAGTAGCAGACTAAACTTCACTTTCCTATACCTAACAGAGCGATTAAATTGACCCACGAACGTTTATGTGTTGTAGTTTCCGTGTGTTACGTCTTTACAGAGATTGGCCTCTCTACCGTGTAAGCATTCTCCACGGCAAGTCACGACAATATCGGCCAGCGGGAGACGTCGAACGAGCCTATAGTCACTTGGAGTCTATTCAGCTGTCAGAAAATAACGCGAATTTTGCATGTCTCTAGTGAAACCTGACGACGCTACGTCATTGGGTCTGCACTTGGCTGCTGGTGAGGCAGGAACACTCGTGACGAATCTTCGCAAGGGAGAGTTTCCTCCAGGAAGTCGTCCTGGAAACAAGGTCCGGTCGCTATTGTTTCACAACCCGAGCGACACACGGCCAGATACGGCTGCGAGCACTGCCATCGGCCGCGCATGCGATGTCGCCGTCTTCCGCCAATCGCGGCCAAAAACTCCGTCCTCTCATTGCAGCACGCGCGCCCAGATAAAACTGCACGAGCAAGCCCCGCGCCACTGCAGCCAACTGTTTAGCAAGACGAGACGGTTACACAATTGAAAACTCTACCATTTCACGTCTTGTCGTACACAGTAGCAGAACTAAAGTCAAGCTGTCTTGACTTTATATGTTTTCGGAAAACTTTAATACTATTCTCAAAGTCAAGAGTCAAGATAGTCGTTTATAGTGGACCGATAGAGATTTGTTATTATGAAAAGTGTTTACTTCCAAGTGCCGTTTTAGAAAGTAGAAGTAGGATTTCTTGCAGAATGAAACAAAGGTGTAGGGAAAGGAATATTTCGCAAGTTTCGATAATCCTGCATATTAGACTCCACTGTCCTGCATATACTCAATTCCCGACCACTTGTCCATTAGCTGTTACTTACTGGAACAACAGACAATGGACGAGTAGACGGGGCTTGATTATGTATAGGAAGTTGGATCCTAACATGAGGGTAATTGAATTCTGGGAACTTTCCTCTCCTTACAAATGTGTCATAAACGTTTTCCGAACACCTAGTAAAAGCGATGAGTATTCGTAAGTGAACTGACGTGTCACGGTTAATATACTATAGTATATTGGAGACTATGTTAAACATTTTCGCGATTTTCCATTGTCTCTACGCATGAGTAGGGAATGGAAAGTTTCGGAAATTCAATGACCTGTAGGCTAGAATCCATTGTACTATGCATACTCAAGCCACAACTATTCGTTCATTGTCTGTTGTTCTATCGACTAGCAGCTAGTGGACAAATAGCCGGGGCTTGAGTATGCAAATAGGATAGTTGATTCTAGCCTACAGGTAGAGACACTGGAAAATCGCGGGAAAAGTTGGTTATTTGCTAGGCTCCAACATGCTATGTGTAAGACTGAAGGTTTTGCACCTATATTGGCTATAGTTTGTATGAAGTACCGTGTCCCTCTTCAACAGACCCAATTAGAACTGCACAGTTTTAACACAGAACGTGTGTGATTTGCCAGAAAACTGTTCACACGTATTACGATTGCGATACTACAGTTTATTGGAGACTATGTTAAATATTTTCGCGATATTCCAGTGACTCTACCTACAGGTAATTGAATTCGCAAAATTTTCCAGTTCCTACACATGAGGCATTGAAACGAGTTGTTGCAATTTTTTTTCATCAATAATCAATAGGTCCAAGAATTTTTCGCAAAAAATATTTTACCTCAGTTTGTTTAGTGCCTTTAGTTCACATCTGCAGTTCTGTTTCATGGTCTATGATTGGATGTTTTAACTCCTACTTGTCTTAGGATTCTACAGGCAAATCATAGACGTGTGGTGTTGCAGGAACATTATTGTGATTGCCACAGTAAAATTAGATACATCACTTCACACAGACACGCTGCCAATAACCATGAAGCAAAGCTACTGACGTGCACGTAAGGCACTGAAATAAACTGGGACAAAATTATTTTCGCGAAATGTTCGTGGCCCTAATAATCAGTGGCTCTACAAATAAACAAGTGTCAACAGCAATTGCAATAGCCTACAAAATTACAATTGTTTGAATTCTAGCATGAGGATGACAGGAAATGCTAAGTATTCGCAGTTACAACGGCTTGTAGGCTCAACTCTATCGTTCAACATCCGGATTATAAAGCCACATTTGTCTGATAGTTGGTTACTGCTCCTCTTGATAGACTGTTTCATCCCCAAGACCTGGCAGCAAGCGAGTCGCTCCTTATTTTCTCGTAAGTCATATAGGAATTCATCACTAAGGAACTTATATTTTGCGAGTTCAATGACCTGCATGTTAGAATCCACATTCCTATACATAATCCACGATCATTAGAGATGATGGTTATTCGCGAGAAAAATGTTTTTTTTTTTTTCTGGGTTTCAACGTGCGCTCAGCTTATGAAAAGATTACTGGCTTTCGTATGTAAGAATCCAGCTATTGTAATATTTGATGCCTGTTATTGGTCTGCAGACAGCTACGTTGTGCCATATGCACGTCACCCAATCATATGTGTTGCAATTAACTACCGCGTTTTCAAGGGTATGTTGGTACAAATCATTTTCGCGATATACCATCATATCTAACGATCATTTGTCCAATAGCTGCTACTAACAGCAACAGCTGGCAACGAACAAATATGTAGACGGGTCTTGAGTGTACACAGGATAGTGAATTCCAACATGCCGGTTATTGAACTAGCGAAAATTTACTTTCCCTATTAATTCCGGTGGGGACGCGGTGGTCGAGGGTTCAGACCTCTCGCCTCCCACCAAGGCGATCCGGGTTCGTTTCCTGGCGGGGTCGGTCCCCGGATTTTCGCATGTGGGAATCGTGCCGGATGATGCCGCTGGACGGTGAGTTTTCTCGGGGATCTCCCGATTCCCCCGCCAATTCATTCCGGCGCTGCTCCATAAACTCACATAATATCGGCCTTCACCAGCGCTAAAGACCTTGTTGTTAGGCGCTGACCAAAACCTCTTCACTCACTATTCATTCCTAATCCACGACATCTCTGGTTAATTGTGATCCAATACCAGAATCAAATGTTATGAACGTTTGCTTGAAGTATAATTTTTCCTAAAATTTATTCGTGAACTGTCCGGTTCTACCAGTGGGTAGAGTCACTGATTTTTATGAAGAGAATTTCACAGCAACATGTTTCTAATGTCGGCTTACGTGCACACCTGCAGCTCTGCTTGAATGGTATTGGCGGCGTGTCTTTATTCAGAGGCGTCACTCACTTTTCTGTCTAACATTTAAAGTTATGACCGTTGTGTTGGCAATCATGTATAAAGTATGTCCAGAAGCAGCTGTATTATAAGCACATTACGTGAATCGTGGGCTAAAGTGGTGAAGAAAATGTTAATGGCAATCTGTTGTACGATGATATTTTAGGCGCACGGTGTGGCAACACTGCACGGAGAATAAGTCCCCTCTTGCGCTCCATGTCCAGGTGTTATTTTATGTATGTTACCTCGACTAATAGTGTACTCACGTTTAGACTGCTCTGGATTTGAACCAGTGCCCATAATATGATGGTTAGAACAGTGGTGGTCGGATAAGTAAGGTATCTGTGTAGTGCAAGAGGGATCTTACTCCGTACTATGTTGCCACATTCTGCGGGTAAAATGTCATCGTAGAACATATTGCCCCTAATGTTCTCATCTCCAAGTTAGCCCGGGATTCGCGTGGTGTGCTTGTCATTCGGCCGTTTCTGGATCTCCTGTTTAGCTGTTGCCATGAAAATAGCAGCGCGTTATGCATTCCTCTACCACAGGAGATTTATTTACTAGCACCTTCAGCTGTCCGCCAAACTACCCGGTACAAGAACACATGGTTACGTTCAGAGCTGTCAAAAACTACAACTAGTATGTGATATTAACATTATATTGTTACAAGTTCGCAATATTTACATGTGGGCAATTCTCTGAGCTCTTTGGGATAGAGGTCGTATAGTTAGAAATAAAAGAGTTTAATTAAGTTCTTGATTTACTAGCTCACAAAGCTTACAAAAATTTGCAAAACAGCGATCAACTATGGCTTTCACAGCACTCTTATTATGCACACAATTACTACTGCATCACAGAAACGTTAATTAAGTTTGACAATTAAAGTACGAAAGTGTTTACCATTAATTAATTAAAGACTACAAATCGCAATAAAAATTCAGTCATATATAAATTAACAGTCTCTCAAATAGTGACATGTCCAACCTTAACAGTCTGAAGTGGTGTTGGATAGCCATGTGCTGCGCAGCAACCCGAATGCACCACTGTCTTCGCTCTTGAGGTCTTCGGTTCGACTCCCGTCGCGCACCTCCCTTCTTGCCCATCGACCCGTAGCAGCAGTACTCTTGTTTCACCCAATACCGCTCCGAAGATATGTGCCTGCAGCCTCACAGTAGACTCTGATGTCTCCACAAGCTTAGCACCTTCCTCTAGCAGTACCAATTGCGAACTATCCTCAAATCTGTCGATCTGGGGTATTTATACGTAGTCCAAACTTCGGGGATTCGCCGAATTACGGGGGTCTAAAAATATACATTACATCATGATGCTGACGTGACTTAAGCCTCGTAGGCCAGTCGCACAGGGTTCAAGGACACTTTAAACAGGTCATTGTGACGCAGTTCGGGGGTATTCTCACCATCACGGGGTCGTCCGGCTCGTGAGTCATGGGTTAGTCCATAAGGTGTTTCGACACAGCCTCCTGCCAGCCCGCAGAATCACAGCATGCATCACTATTATGTGATATTAACAGGATATGGTATGATATTAACAAAATAACAAAATGTGATGTGATATTAATAGGATATTATGTGATATTAACAGGATATTTTGTGATATTAACAGGACATTATGTGATATTATTATGTGATATTAAAGGATATTATGGGATATTAACCGGATATTATGTAATATTAACTGGATATTATGTGATAATAACAGGATAGTGTACATGGCACACGAACGATACTGTAGCCAGCCACGTTTATTCTTTTCTATGCAAAACCGCTGAACTTATTCGCAAAACGTTTGTGTAAGAAAAGAACATACACTTGAAACTAAGTTTCTGTCGTTTTTTAAGTATAAGACACTTACTGGAAACATGAATTTGAGATACCTCGAAATTGCTAAAAAAAACGGCCCTTTTAGACTGCTGTAAATACAATTTCGCAACAGTGCAGAATTTTATTGCCATAAAACCGTGGCTATAATGATGGTTCGTACTTGTAGGTACAGTACATCTTCAGGAATAATCGTTAAAGACCGGCCTCGGCGGACGCATACAATAATATACGTCCTCGCTAGACAATGTGGATATATAGACGTCAATTAAAAACGGCTCTAAACGAGACCAATTTATCTACTCCCACGTAGCAGCTTTTTTCTCATAATATATGTGACTTTCTATATGCGTTTTTAGAAGGTTTGTGTGCCGGCCTCAGTAGTGTTGTTGGTAGCATGCCGGCCTACGGTGCGAGAGGTCCGGGGTTCAAATCCCGATACGGGCATGGATGTTTGTGTCGTTTTCTTAGGTTTAGTTAGCTTGTAAGCCGTCCCTCACTAAGCCTGAAAAGTGCATAAAACCGGGGGACGTTAATAAATCTTCTAAATAAATAATTAAAATATAAGGTTTGTGCCCAGTAAACCCGTTATTGGACTTTATGATAATTTGTTTGGGTCGTATAAATAGCATCGCTGGAATCAATTCAAGTAGTGCTAAAGGAGTCAATGGTCGAGTGAGTGAGAGATTTTGGACAGCGCTTGACATCGAGGTCTTTAGCGCTGATGAGGTGAGAAAACCCACCTACCAACAGCATCGTCCAGCACGATTCCCACATGCGAAGATCCGGAAAACGACCGCGCCGGGAATCGAACCCGGATCGTCTTGGTGGGAGGCAAATGTTCTGACGATTCGGTCACCGCGGCCCCTCAATGATCGTAGTTAAGTAAGTTACAGTACTAACGTACGAACGACGTAATAACTAAACTGGTTTCAGTGCGAGCTGTGTGTCACAATTTAGGGTGATCTGTTCAGTTCTTGAGCTCATATTTAGAGAAGCGAGTTCAACTACCTTCGTACTAATCTCTATTGACTTAAGTATGTTCGAACCTCTTCTACTTCTCAATTGGTTTCTGCTCGATGACTAGCCATGTTTTGTTAAGTGGTGACCTGCAAATTTCCCATTGTTATCTGACAACAGACTGAATTTCAATTCAAGTTACTGTGTGCTCATAATATGATTTCTGTTGTTGGCCAACAGTTTGTGTGGTGCACTTGAAGGACTTTTTCAGCCAATAATATACGGTGAACTGTAAATTGACCTCTACCATGTAATGCAGGCTAACAAACATACGAAGACCCACATAACATCAAAGAGTGTGTTCGTATGACTATAACCTAGTGAATCCTAGACTGTCGCCAAATATTTACGCAAAAAATTCACGTGTCTGTTTATAAGAAACCTGGTAGCAAAGGATTCCACTCTGCTTTCCTTGCAGGTTAGTTATTGGTCCACAGTTATCCAGGGCGTATATGAGAAACTATAATTCAATTTAAAACCTGGAAGAAATACATATACAACTGAAATCTAGCATGTGAAAACATAATTCACGAAATTTTCTTGTCCTTAATCACACTTCCATTAAATGTTCGGATATGAAAAGAAGCTTAGCAAAACTACATTCCGATAAGTACTTATTAACATGTAAGGGGAAAAAACAGCGAAGTTTTTTTAAGATAGAACTTCATGTTTCAAATAACAACGTATTCTGGGGAGAATAAATACAAATCATATTATGAAATATTTTTTTGCCTTTATTTTTTCGACCGTGATAAATAAATAGCTTTTACATTGTCGATTAGGATTCGTCAACTCCCTTCTTCTAGCTTCGTAAACAGGAGAGAAAAGTGGGTTTCAAGTACACCGAACTAAAGTATACCCTGACGCCTCACATGTGTACCAACTTTTAGCAAAAATTAGTCTTTATATATTATCAGAAAACTCCCAGTGCCGTAGGTTTCCTTTATAAACAGCTACGTTTACGCAGAGAAGTTCAAATACGTTTTAGTTTAGATGTAAGGCCTATGACGGAACCAAATCAATTTTATAACGACAACCAAATAAGTTTAATGGAATGAAATCTTTTACAGTGTTGTGTTTCTCTGACTGTGCACATAAAAGTATCCTTACCCAACGAGTTTTTTTAATACGTAAGTCTATGTATACTTTTGTGATATTTTATTTTTTAAACTATACTGTTGAAGCGCGCGCTCTCTGTCTCTCTCAGTGTCACATATATATATATATATATATATATATATATATATATATATATATATATATATATATATATATATATATATTGATGATCTGTGGGAATAACATTTAATAAAAATTACACATAAATTGCGGCATAATTTCACCGCAAAACTAGCATATATGCCTATAATGTCCACGCAATGGCCTGTCCTATTTTCAGAGGCGCATTAGATTGGTTATCTGTCCGCCCGATATCTTCATCGATAAGAAATGGAGTGTGATCATACGACTGGCTTGTTTGAATAGCTGTCACAGAAGAAAGATAAGTTGATAAGGTTTTTATTGCCACGCAATTAAATCTTTATTCTCTTCCACCTACGCACTTATGAACTAACGGTTTATGGCAGCTGCAAATTTGCTAACGACAGCCAGTAACTGGAGACCGTGAATTCTCGCGTAAAAGTTTCAGCGTCAGATTGTTTCAGTGTCTCTTGTCCACGTTTGCAGCTGTGCTTCACGGTTATTGGCAAGGTGTCTGTGCGGAGGCGTCGCTTATTTGGTTGCGCCAATCAGAATACGCTTACTGAGACAGCACACGTTTGTGATTGGCTGCTAAAACCGCGAGACACGCGAGAGTTAAAACATTTAATCGTTGACCATCAAGCACAGATGTAGATGTGCGCGTAAGACACTGATATAAGTTGGTGCAAACATATTTTTCGCGAAAATTCAAGAAGGTACCTACGCGATAACCACATCGTGAATATAATCAGCTGCAGGGAAAAAAATGTATCAGCACTGGCAGCCAGATGAGCTACTATACTTGCTATGTTAATCGGGCAGATGAAACCTTTCGCTCTTCACTTTACCCAAATTTGAGGATCATTGTCGTAGCTCTTACTATGACTATTATTATTGTCATCATCAATATATTAGTAGTAGAAGTAGTAGTGATACAAGTAACAATAGAAGTAGTAGTAATAGTCGTAGTAGAAGTAGTATAAGAATTAGTAAAAGAAGAAGAAGTAGTAGTCGTAGTAGAAGTAGTAGAAGAATTAGTAAAAGAAGAAGAAGTAATAGTCGTAGTAGAAGTAGTAGAAGAATTAGTAAAAGAAGAAGAAGAAATAGTCGTAGTAGAAGTAGTAGAAGAATTAGTAAAAGAAGAAGAAGTAATAGTCGTAGTAGAAGTAGTAGAAGAATTAGTAAAAGAAGAAGAAGTAATAGTCGTAGTAGAAGTAGTAGAAGAATTAGTAAAAGAAGAAGAAGAAATAGTCGTAGTAGAAGTAGTAGAAGAATTAGTAAAAGAAGAAGAAGTAATAGTCGTAGTAGAAGTAGTAGAAGAATTAGTACAAAAGAAGAAGAAGTAATAGTCGTAGTAGAAGTAGTAGAAGAATTAGTAAAAGAAGAAGAAGAAATAGTCGTAGTAGAAGTAGTAGAAGAATTAGTAAAAGAAGAAGAAGTAATAGTCGTAGTAGAAGTAGTAGAAGAATTAGTAAAAGAAGAAGAAGAAATAGTCGTAGTAGAAGTAGTAGAAGAATTAGTAAAAGAAGAAGAAGTAATAGTCGTAGTAGAAGTAGTAGAAGAATTAGTAAAAGCTGTAATGTTGTAAGCCAATGAATAATCTACTGTATCCAGAGCGTGTACAGGACTGAGCAATCTAGGCTACTGCCAGATGAATCCGCGAAATTGACGTACCGCTAATGATAATGAAAGCTTGTTGATCGTTGTTAGAGCAAGTGAGCTTTCTTGAAAATAATTTTGCAATAGTTTGTTTTAATGCCTTATGTGCATATCTGCAGCTCTGCTTCGCGGTCAGTGATTGGCTGTTTTTAATTCTTAGCGTCTCGGGGGTTCTACCAGCAAATCACAGGTGCGCGCCAGGTAGCTGTAACCACAGAATATATAGGAATACAGAAGTGAAATAGACGGCAGGACGGCAAACTCAGGCACACACGCCGGCAAAATGGCTTCCCTGGCCAGCAACATGGCGAAGACGCCTACCGCCAATCAGAGTAAGGCGGCTACCCTGTTAGCCGGTAGCCTGGCCAATAGGAAACCTGCAGTAACATACAGGAGCCAAACATACACGAGGCAGGTATCAACAGCCTCGGGCAGCCAACAAGCGGTGAAGTTTGCCCGTATCAAATGAGCCGCCACGTCGTTTCACATCTGTATTACTATTTAGTCTGTGCTGTAACCTTGAACTGATTGGCACAGTCAAATGAGTGACGCCTCTGAACAAATAAATGTGATCAATACCCATGTAATAGAGCTGCAGATGTCCACGTAAGGCACTGAAAAAATAGTTGTGATATTATATTCAACAAAAATCACTGGATAATATCATCGTGGACCCACGAGATAATTTCTGAGCACAGAAAAACCTACGTAGATTATTTTTAGTGAAAGAAATAAATTTACTGAAAAGGAGGAATGAAATACACAAGGACGTTAAGGGATATTGATCCCTACCACCCTGTATTTATATGTTTCTTCTCGATAACGTCTGTTACAGTAAATGTATCAAAATTTTGTCACGACAAGGCATGGATACAAACTTAATCGATTTTCTGAAATTTTTGGAACCATAATATACGGCCTATTCATTATTTTGGAATGGGAAACAAGTGAAAGGAAAAATTGCTTTATTTACGGGAGCGACTACAGAGGTAAAAAAAAAAAAAAAAAAAAAAAAAAAAAAAAAAAAAAAAAAAAAAAAAAAAAAAAAAAA
>PNEQ01024496.1:0-17629 GCA_003012365.1 Medauroidea extradentata | reverse complement strand
ATGGCACGTAACACGCTGCACACAGAGTGATACTCTCAACGAGTTGAATTGCGTGAGTGTGTGATAATGAAATGAATTTAAAACGTACTGCTCACGTGTATGCTGAACACAATGGTGGTGTCATAACCTGCACGTGGTCGGTCACAAAAACATGAATTACGCCCTTAAAATGTTACACAAATACAAAATAACCTTAGCAACGCGTGTGCAAAATTATGCTGAATAAAACAATACCAAAACGAACCTCGTATGGTGAAGGATGAATGCCGATGTCTCCCGATACAAAAGTCCCTAACCACGTGGCAATGATAATGCCGACGCGGTGTTTAAGTTAAAAAATACCAAAAATTGTCACAATTATTAAGTTAAGCGGATGCGCAATGCAATGGGGAATATCTGGTAACGTGTGCTAAGCAAAGGTGAACCGGTATACTAACGAGACTATTGAAAACTAACAGTCAGTGAAACAAAAGATGAAGAGCACACGGACAGCGCCTTACCTCTCCAAAAGACTTTGACGAACTGCCATGAGGAAGGCAACCGCTAGGGGCTCCTTGCCTCGCTACGGGGTTTACACACTTCCGGTACCTCGTGCGCGTGAAATATTAATATTAATACCTTACGAAAATGGCACACACTAAATTACATAGTAAATTACGTTACATATTTTGCTGATAGTGAATGATGCATTTATAAATGTCTGCTGAAAACATGAAAGTGAACATAGCGAACATGGTAACCCTTGATGGTCTTTGGCACATACTGTACACTGCTGTTTGATACTTGATACACAATACACTTCGCACTAAATGATTTGGCATGCATATACACTGGGGTTGCGGAATGATTATGGGAGAGTCTGAGAATGCTTTTGGGTGGGTGGAAAAGGATACACTTGCGCCGTTATGGGCTTAACTCATACGCTGGCCCTGCGGCCGGCGTCAAGCTGATGAGACTGACGAGCACTGACACGTTGGCAAGTGCACTGCTTCTGAAGGGACACTGTTGCTGTTGAAGCTGATACTGCTGTAGTTGTTGAAGTTGATTCAGCTGCTGATGTTGAAGTTGATACTGCTGCTGTTTTTGGAGTTGATACTGTTGCTGCAGTTGAGTTTGATACTGCTGTTGTTGTAGTTGGTACTGCTGCTGTAGTTGGTCCTGCTGATGATGGTGCTGCATTTGGATTAGATTATGATGTTGTTGCTGGCTTTTTAGTGTTGCTTTATTTTCCTGGGACTTTGACACAAAAAAATTTTCATTACTATTCTGCAGATTATTTCTCGAGGTTGAATTTTTACGCAGAATCCACTTATCAAGAAATGTAAGAGGCTTCGGACCAATCACAGGACTCTTGTCTTCTTTCTCTTTTTCAGAACAAATTTTCTTTGTCAGCCACGTGTCTAGTAGTGTGGGCTTTTGTAGGTCTGTTTTAATTTTTTTGTTTGCTACTGCTCACAAATTTTCATTGCTACGAGGTCTTTGCCCTTGCTGTTCAGATGTAGGCCGTGTTTTGTATGCAGGTCACGATTTATCTTGCTGATATCAACAACGTTCACATTTAAATGTTTTCTGACATAGTTTCTCAATTTTCTTCTTTGTTTTTTCAACAGCAAAATCATCACATGAATTATTAGCTGAGTCAAATCTGTGAGGCAGGCTGAAAACTAGAACATTTTTATTTTGAATTTTTTCTAGGTTGTCACCTAAAGTCTGTACCACTTCCGCACAGTTATTGCTGGCAACATCATTTGAACCTCCTATCATGACCAATGTGTCATAGTTTTTTATGTTTGCAGATTTATCATGTATACTTGTTAGCACTTCATGAAGGTTTGGTGAAACTTGTGGCTCGAACACTTGAGTTAGATGACCTTTCAGCAATGCCCCTTGCATGACTGTCACCCAAAATCATTACATTATGGCATATTGTACTACTCGCTTGGGTTACATTAGTTTTTTCCCTCCTACCTGTACTTGGAGTTGTCCTTAGCACTTTTCTCGATTTTTTTCCAATCCCACCTGGTTGAGTCGTTGCATGGGTTCTCAGGTTCATTTTCCAGAGATGCGAATCGGTTTCTGCAGGGTACTACGAAGATCGGTTTGTTTGAATTTACTGTTTCTTGCTATGCTTGTTTTTTTACCACAATGGACCGTTCTGTTGATGGATATTTGTAGGACGATGTACTCATCATTTTACAATCCTGTAAATCTTTATGTAAAACACTAATAACTTCTTCCAGACTGTTAATTTTTCCATGAGTTTACCTGTATGATCTTCGTATTTCCTGGTTATGGCTGTACTCTCGCTAATATTACCAATGTGGTCACATTCTGTATCGCCATTTGCACATATTGAGCATGACACTTTTATTATTCATTATGTTTTCGCTCACATTTGCACAGCGAAATTGAAACCACATACCACATAAATCACATTGAATACAATTTTTCACTACCCTCTTGCATTTTTTACATTTATCATCCTGTTTGTATTTAATTTTCTTATCATCTACTTCAACGACCTTCTCAACACCCGCCATCTTTACAACCTCACAGAGGGCTGCTTATCGCATCAAAGGCAGCTGCTCGCCGCGCGACAAGTAGGTATGACAACACTGCACGCTCTTACTCTTGTTTCCGAGATGAACGGCACATCCTGCAGTTGAGCGCGTCGCTACAGTGGCCATCTTGCGTGCAACACTGGCATGCCATTTACAATTTGCTAATTTGTGACTAAAGTATTAATGATAGATAGGTGCCATCGCAGACTATTTTATTCTATTCAGCAAAAAAGGAACTGTGTTATATGCGCAATAATCGTGCCGTCAGCACAGTCTGTTTTTTAAAGGTTTTTTCAGCTTTTCCAACCTACTAAAAAGTACTTTATGTGTGAGGTTTCAATTTTCTGGACATTTAGCCCAATTTCTGTTATTCCATTGAAGAAAATGCAGTT
Source organism: Medauroidea extradentata (assembly GCA_003012365.1). NCBI lineage: Eukaryota > Metazoa > Arthropoda > Insecta > Phasmatodea > Phasmatidae > Medauroidea > Medauroidea extradentata. The sequence continues at coordinate 14,676 of PNEQ01024496.1, read as the reverse complement.
TGAATGAATGTTCTAGATTTAAAACACCCGGAGATATGCGAATCTGATTTTTAGCATTGAAAGCCCTATGACCCACTTCATGGAGGAGCAGCCTTAATTATCAAATTTTGAAACATCTGTGGGTCGCATGTTAGTCATTTGTATATGTAACCAATTGAAGTGTAAATCACGATGCGGCCACTTGTGTTGCAGTGATGTAGACAACACATTAAAATTATATTTCCTCCCTTTTTTACTGCTTGGAGGTTGAATTTAAAAAGAAATCCTTAAACTACTTTTTGGATATTTATGTAAGCAAAATTTTCAAGTGAAAACCAACTCTCTATCCCGAAGGAGTCAACAGATATTGATAACTAATTGGAAACACATTTAAGGTCCTTTCACCCCTTTAAATGTTGAATTTCAAAGAATCCTAAAATTGGCTAATACGTATGTTTTTCTGTCCCATTAAAGTAATAATAGGCCATCTGGTTCGAGCTCTATTGACATTTCTTTGGAAATACATTTCACCATTTTTCACCCCTTTAGAGGTCAAATTTCGAAAAATCCTTTCGTAGTGCTCGCCTACGACCCGAGGGTAAACTACGCAAACAATTTCACGATTCTAGGTCCAGCATTTTGGGCTGCAGTTTGATATGTCAGTTAGTCAGGATTCTTTTTTGTATATAGAGATTAATCCAAAACAAAATTCACACCTTTTCATCCTCTTAGGGGCCAATTTCGGAAAATCCTGTCTCTGTGCTCGTCTACTCCACGAGGTGAATGTGCTCCAAAACATCACATTTCTTGATCAAGCAGTTTTTGCTGTGATTTATGTCAGTCAGTGTTCTCTTTTATTTATATATCAGTATGTGTGCATGCGCATGCGGCTCTGTCTACACACTTTTTGAAAACGTGACAATTATTTCACCAAGCAGAAAACCTGTACCAGATTATTGAGAGTGTACTGTATTGTCTTTGATTCCTGAATGCTCTGTGTTGGTAGTAACATTTCCTTTACAGAGTCGGGTATTAACTGCTCTTTCCTATTCCCTGATTACTACTTTACGGTACGGAATAAAGGTGTTATTTGTTATACATTGTTTCACATCAAAAGTTCGGAGAATTAGAACTCAATATCTTGGAATGTAAAAAGGGTTTTTGTAGATTATTGCAGTATTTATGGCATGAAAGGAAAATTTATTGATTTTTGCCATCCGTAAGACTTAGTAGTAGGTAGAACGGTAAAACGTTTATGTGAGATGATAATTCACAAATTCCTTTTAAATAAAAATGACCAGTGGTATATTGAAAACATAGAGGATTGGTGTGTCTCTAAGGCACAGGCTGTTCTACGACATTGTAATGTTTTGTGTTACAGGTGGGGAACCCATCAACTTGGGCTCAGGGGTTGGTGAATCTCTGTTGTGTGCTCATGCTTCGCCAGGACCAGGGAACAACGCACAGTGTGCAAGTGCCAGAACCAAATGATTCCTGAAACTTACCTGCAGCTTAAGTGTTCTCATTGTTGCCAGACTTGGAATTCTTGGTGTCCATTGATGTGAATGTAATGTTGCATTATCTCTGCCTCTCGTTGACTGGTGTTTTATCAATTCTTGACTGCAGTATAGAGCACATTTATGTTAATTATTGTTGATACCATGTATATGTTAGATGTATAATCCTCTTTCGTTCAGTCTTCCGAGAACTGAAATTTTTTTTCGAATGTTATGATCAATTTATTGATGTATTTTACATTGGAGTTTTATTCAGACAATTTTTAACGTCTTTTATCACTACTATATTGTAATGGTGTCTTGTTATTACTTGGAATTTAGGCATGTTTTCATGCATTCTACAAAACTATGCAAATTTTTTTAAAAATAAAATGTGGCATTATGATAGCTGCATTTGTTTTGCGTATTTACATGAGTAAATAAGTGTGATATTTCACTCTTTCCACATATTGATTTTTGTGATACATCATATATCTGAATAAAGTGTGTTCACTAAGTAGGTTAGAAACATATATACGTACATGTGTACTGTATTTCTGTAGTGTCTTCCTTGTAAAAAAAGTAGTTATAAAAAGCATGAAAATGTTTGTTAAAAACATTTAAATCATTTTTAAAGATATTCTCAATACCAAATGATGTTTAAAGTTTTGTGCTTTTAAATATTGTGAGTTCCTAAATTTTTTATAGTGTAGCTTATGAAGCCAATTTTTTTCTTTTATTTTATCTTTATGTACACCTCCATTAGTGTTCATAAAATTTGTATATTGTTGCATGCCATATAACAATGTGATTTATATTGAATGTACAAATTGTTACTGTACATAATTCTTGTATATTTTGTGTGTAACTGTCCTGTTGCTGGCTTATAAAACCAGGTTTTTGATAGTAACTTCCTTTAGTTTTTCTCGAAGAGAAAGTCAGAAAGATATTTACTGTCTGTAAAGTTCTATGCTACGTACTTCAGATTCAGATTTTATTGTCAAAATAAAATATTCTGTAATGTGGATGAAGGTTTTTAAGAAGTTTCAAGTGTGATTTGTGAAAAATAATGATACATTTTATTTTTTATTAATTAGGTTAAATAATAAGAACAAAATGTTTGAGATAAACAAGGCTTCTTAATTGAGTTAGCCTGGCAGAGGAAAGTGAAGGTTAATTGCATCAGATAAAATACTTCATTTTTAACAAGGGGCAATTGTGTATACTCGACAGGAAATTCACGAATGTTCACCTTGGTCATAGTAACGGGGCATACTGGGATCTGTTGGCCCTCCATTGTTACCTAAGAGCAAATTTTTAACAAAGGGCAACAGGAAAATCACGAATGTCCATCAGGGTCATAGTAACAGGATGTACTGGGATCTGTTGGCCCTCCATTGTTACTTGAGAGCATTTGGGTACAAAGCAAACTTTTATTAGAAATACCACTATACAACTTTTTTAATATTAAAACTAAACAAATACATTCAGGGTACTGCGGAACTTGACAGTTACACTTATGAGGACGACACATAATGTGTAGAAGCATGTTTTGCAATATTTTGCCAGACACGTAGACTTCATTGAGCAAAGAGTAGACAAATACTGGTAATTGGTTAGCCTAGCGGTCAGGAGGCAAGGTTAGCCTAGCAGTCAGGAGGCAAACTACGGTAAGCGGCAGTTATAAAAGTGGACAACTGTGGTGTGGTTTTCATAGTATAAGTTCCAGGTGCAGAGAGCGAGAAAGAAACAGAGAGAGAGAAATATAATAATTGAGGGAGAAAAATGGAGAGGAAAAAGAGAAGATAAATATAAATGTAGAGCGAAAGAAAGATATAGTAAGATAGAGAAAGAGAGTTAAAGAGAGAAAAAGATGAAAAAGTCAAACATGAAACTTGGGTTCATGAAGTTTCGTTTTATACAGTTACTGTGATTATTTATTAATTATTGAACATCATATCCTGTAAGAAAGAACAGCATACAGAAATTTAATCACAGAATCAGTGTAATAGCTCTCTGTCCATCTATCTCTCTCTTACTCTCTGTGTGTGCATGTACACGTGCGCATTAGCATATTGTTTTTTTTAAAACTAGATTGTATTCTATTTAAATTACTCTTCTGTAGTTTTTAAAGCAAGAACATGATTTAATGAGAATATGAGATCTGCAATTTAAGTTTATTATTGTATGAACAACTTGTGACTTGTATTCAAATAGTAAATGTCACATTGCGCAGTAAAATTTGTAGCTCATATAGAATCATTATTAGTTATAGTAGTCATATATAAACATTATTAGTTTTTTAAAAATTGTAGACATGCATCTGAATGAACAACACATTTTATTTGTGCAAGGTAATTTCTGCCATATTCCGCCAAAGCAAGCGTAAATGCATTTGATTCTATGTTATATAAAGAAATTGTTACTAAAACAAGTGTTTCTACATTCAAGGAGTCACATGATCTTTTGTCAACAATAAGCATCTACAAACTTTCAGCTGCAACACACAGCCTATTATTACATATTATTAAATATTAGTGTGTGCTTTGTACTCCTCTAAGGTAATTGTAATATCGGTGCGAGTACATTTTACGTGAAAATAATGGCGAACATGTGAGCTTTTACTCTTGCTCTAAAAATATGTCAGCGAAATGTCAGAAAACCGAAACTTTTGTTCATATGTGTAATGTTTTGATCCCGTCTGCATGAAGCATTAACTTCTCACTCAAAACTATGTATGAAACAAGAGAGCGGGAAAATCCACTGCTACTGCCTCAAGTCACCTGGGGGCCGATTCTAAGTTTCTTGGGTTGTCTATCGTTACCTTTCGATCTCGATTCCGAGTGAGAGCGCTCCAGCAGATCGGGAAAGAAACAACTCGAAATAGGCTATTCTAAGTGCACTGTCGGTTTGTCACCTCCTTACTTCGGCAAAGTTCGGGTTATCGACTTCCCCCTCCAGCACCCCCAACTGGACAAAAATAAGTACTTGAAATGTTTACGAAAAAATTACATTAAAAATAACTTTCGGTCTAAAAGAACGTAACTCGCTAATGTTGGGATTCGTATTAAGTAAAATAAATATTTTTCGAAACTATTTGCATGGCATATTTTGTGTGTAGTGTGTTAGCACTATGTTTCGTTTCAACACAATCCTCCACAATATTAAATAACATTTCGTAGAAAATTTAATAAGCCAATTATGTATATTATGCATGTCTAAATAAATAGTTAGTGCTCAAATATACAACAAAGAACAAAAATTTTGTATAACCACTGGCAAAATATTTTATTATTACACTAACATGACAGTAATGTAAAATAATTTTAACAATCATATAATTTCTTTTTGAAAATTAATTTACTTATGACTTGTCAACACTAAAATATAGCATACATATGGTATTATAATACATATCAAAAAATATTGCGTTTTTGTGACGAATCAAACTTCAAAAGTAGGCTATGTATTTCGGGAAGTAGTATCCAAACACCTCTAACCACTTGGCCACTTATAATTTGTAAATACATAAACTCGCAACGATCTACTACCTAACATGGTACTTGAATTGCGTAAAATACTTAAAGGGTTTGCACAGTTTTAGCACTTCGAATATTATTTCAGATACAGTAAAATTAATTGCATACATCGGTAAAATATTGCTATACTTAAGTTAAAATGTGCATGTCGTAATTTGCTCTTTTACAGGCATTACATTAACATAAAAAAACAACTTAAAAACAATTCGGTTATTGCTTTGGAATATTAAAATGTATTCTACCACAATAAGCTACATAAAAAAATTACAAACTTTGAGAAGATTTGAACCACGACGTAACCACCTCTGGGTTACGATGCCAAAATGCTAACCAGACACCTAAGTGTGCATATATAATTTATAGTCTAATAATAGGTATATTTACCAAATAAAACAGAGTATTTATGTTAACATTTTTTAATTTGTGTATGCATTATGGGTTTTATTACGTTTAATAAATGGGGATGTGAAACATATTGTGCATATAATATTTACACGCATCAAGCCACCCTCCTCGTCCACAATGCGATATATAACAAGTGAGATACTGAGTTAATAACTCTTGCCACACTTCAAACTATGACTCTAACAAAACACTAATGTTATTACGTCAAGCACGACGTTTAGAGAGTGGAGATTCATAAATACTGTGCCGATCTATAATGAACGTAACCGTCACATTTTTGTCTGCCATGTTTGTTAACTAGACTTACCGATCGTGAAACAACTCTTGACAGCACATAGCACTCGAGAACTCCAGATCCGGATGAAACAAGAATCGAGAGTAACAGACACTACATGTAACTTAGAATTACTAAAACCTGAAAATGTCCAAGAATCGTTTTTTCAAGATCGGGAACTGAATCTCGACAAACTTAGAATCGACTCCCTGTGCTGTACGAGATATAAAGAGCTTCCCTGCATTTTCTAGTGTGCTAATGGAAAAAGTACTGTAGTTGTCAAAAGCAAACTGTACTGCAGTATTGTGTTAAGAATTAGGCATCATTGTCACACCAAGTTTTCTCTGTGCTACCTGCACACTATCTTTTTATCTCTTATCACTCCATCACTCCCTCAATTTCTCTCTGTCAATACGTATCTATTATCTCTTTATGGCTCTCTCTTTCTACATCTCTCTTGATCACTCTTTATATCTCTTTCTCTTTCCTGTCATTTCCTCCTCTCGCACATTATCTTTTTTCTAACTTGGACCAAGATAGTTTTTACACCAGCGATACTACTGTCATTGGCAAAATAAGATAGGCCACGTAAGCAACTCTTTGTTCTCCCCTCCCATTTTTCACACACTGCACGTGACTACCCGCCATACAGTAACTTGATACTTTCTGGAAGCCCTACTTCTAGCTTGGATCTGTTGTCACATCAGCTATGTATCCTTCTGCAAAAACCTCAACAACTTGCCAGGCTGAGAGCTGCACATCAAGGCGACGTACTTTGTTAATTCGTCGCTGCTAACTACATTGCCGCTAAAATATTGTAATGCATGCTAAATGTAAATATACATTTTATTTCATTTCCTGAAAATGAACACAATATGTACATATTCCACTAAACAATTTTCAATATTTTAGCTGCTGTTCATAACATACAGAACTATTTATACATCAATGCCAATCCAATCATCTTCCAACTAATGTATAACAGATGTGTTTAACTCACTTTTAAAATAATTATTACAAACAGTTTTCATACTCGTGGACGGGTAACAATTAAAAATTTATTTACTGTATATACTCATGTATAATGAATGTGCCCTCGTGTATAGTGCACATCACAATTTATGGAACAAGGTCCAGGGAAAAAAATTTTAATTGCTTGCTAGTGTGTAAAAAAAATCAAGGGAGTATGAGACACTAAAGCAGCGAAAGGAAAAAGCTATGATGGATGGACAAGTGGGGAGGGGGGAAGGGGAAGTGGCTGGCAACAAAGAGAAGAGAGAGAAGAAAGATAACATTCACACTGGCTAGAGAGTGATGGCACGGAGAGGGTGGAAAAGGGCCATGGGGGAGGGACTTGCCCCTCCCTCCACCATCACTATCTATAAATAGCATGCCAAGGTCGCTTGCTGATGCCTTCCATGCGTGTGTGTGTGGTGTGTGTGTGTGTGTGTGCGCGTACCTGTCTGTTTGCAAGCACAACACCCCCCCTTCCCTACCACCGCCACCCACTTCCAAGTATGTCCTGGAGAAGTGCCAGGACAGCTGCAAGCTTGGCTTTTTTGACTTCTCTCCTGGGGGGGAGGGAAAGAACAGCGCCACTCTTTTTTCTTTCTTTCTTTCCCCACGGAACAATTGCTAACCACGAGACTTGTAGCCGACAGTTTAAATCTATCTGAGTAAAAGCTAGTCAATTTCTGACCGTCAGCCAAGTTTTTAACCTGCGTATTAATGTAAACATTGAGTAACATTTTGAACAGGAACACGGATAAGGACAAACAAGAAACTAACAAGGGTTTTAGCAGCGATAGTTACTGCTAAGTGGCCGGGATGGGGGAGGGGGATGGAGGGAAGAAAAGGGCTGGAGGAACGAAACTTTCATTTCCTCCCACTCTTGACACCAGTCAGCCCGTCCGTTTATGACTGGAACTCCGCCTTCTTCTCCTCCAGTCCCTCACCACAGCACAGTCTTTTTTTCTCCACATACTTTTTTCTATTTTCCGTGTATAATGTGCACCCCTAAATTATCAGTTCTTTTGGCATAGAAGTGTGCTCTAAACACGAATAAATACTATCTCACAGTATTGCTTTTTCATTTGTTTACATAGTTGTATGGTAATAATGGAAGTACAGTATTCCTAGTAATTTTTTTTCAACATTTCAAATGTAGACATATGCACACGCTCATATTTTAACAGTCTGTCAATACTAATTGATGGACGTTGGAACATTTTTGCAGCAGGTTAGAAATACAGATTATTTTGCTTAGCTATTGTGTGTGTTCCCAGTGCATTGTTTATTTAAAACACATTTCAGAGTAGAATTGTTGGTTATTTTTAAGGAACACACACATTAAAGACACAAGTTTCAAGCTGTCCAACACAGCAACAGATATTTTTTCCACAAAGTTATCTCATAATCTAGTACTCAAATTTACAAGACATTATCCAAGTATTCTAAAATAAACTCTGCAGCTGATTGTTTTTAACAATGGCAGGGTCAGCACATTAAGTTCTACAGTTCTAGTACTGGGACAAACATTGCACAGTCAAAACCTTACATCCATGTGCAATGTCAGACCAGGCAAGGATGTCACTCCTTTGCTTCAGAACCTTGAATATGTTTAAAACAGCTCCAGGTAGGTGCATTTTATTTATATAAAATTATGCCAAATAGTTTGACAGTAACATCGAAAGGTGTGGAAAGGAGGAGGGAATACATAATCACACTGTAGTTTATTTTTTGTTCTGCAAGTAGTCATGGGACCACAGAGAACATTCAGAGTAATGTTGTCAAGAGATTTTTCTTTTTATTTTCAGTATGATGTAGAAACTGCTGTTGTCAATTTTCAATAGTAAAATATACAAAATACAACAGCGGTATAATATGTACAATTCTTGCAAAAAATAGCAAATATATTTTCACATTTCAATGAAATAAAAATATACAATTGGAACTTATTCTTTCTTGCACACAATTTATATTACAACTTGATACTGTTCTTTCTTGATATCGCACGTACCACATTCTGATCATAGTAAAATATAAAATATTTTATTTCAAGTGTAAAAATGCTTATTAATATGCTATGCCCAGGCCTACATTGGTGTAGTAGGTTCTTTTTGACAGTGAAAACATGACACAACATTAAATTATTTAAGAGCTCTTGGTATACAATATTGAAAACTTGAAGGAATTACTTAACGGTAGGTACACATGTGATGTATTGCATTGCGGTTTCTAATTTGAAACTATTTCATTTGCTACGATGAGATTGGCAGGCAATTTTTCGAGATTGTGGCGTTTCAGGTATAATGAACTAAATGTAGACATTCCCCTTAAAGTATCTAGTGTAAATATTTGAACTATGCAATTTACCAGACCATCGCGGATTTATTTTCAAGTTGCTAACTAATAAAACACATGTGATTCTACTGAACACGTATTTTCATTTTCAATATCTGTTACGAAAATATTAACCAACGAAAAATATTAACGCAAAATCTAAAACTGTATAAGTAGTTACTGAAAATTAAATTTGCCCACTCAAACGAAACATGAAAACTTGACAATCATCCTTGCAGTACAGAATAAGACCTACCTACAAATCCGTACACGAAACGAATTTTTTATTTTTTTTTTATTTTCAGTTCTTGTTCTGTAGAGCCCCCTTGCGTGGCTCAGGCCACAGGGCTATGGAACACGTCAAGAAATCACAGGTACAATGAACAGATACTGCAAGTACATACATATTACATAAGAAAGTTTAGATTAGACAGGTTTAAAGTTATAAACGGTAATTACAAATATACAAAAATCTGCAAGATAATTCTAATATTTCTATATTGCAGACAGGTCAAACATTATCCTCAACAATATAACACTATATGGCATTAATGTATTTTATGTCACTAATAACGAAAACCATTAAAACACAATGCAATAAAATTTATACACTTTCTGATTGGTTTGCAAGACAACAAGTTGACAATTAATTCTGACAAAACAATGAATGAAGATTAAGGAAGGAAGGAAAAATCATCTGAGAAATATGTTAGTTACACTAAACAAAAGTCCACTTAAGCAAGTACCTACTACCAAATTAATATATACAATGAAATTTTACATGACCTATTTACCAAGTAGGCCTAGCACCTTTTAAGTCAATACAGCAATTTACAATTGTTACTTCACAACGGTAAGAAATTAATATATTTCCTCTATGTTATAAAATACCTGTTCATCCAGCATGTTATGTACAGTTTTTACGAAGCTTTTATAATTTTTTTCAGAAGCCACTTTTTTGGGCAGTTTAAGTTATTGTATATATTCATTCCCACATGGAACAGGTTCTTTCCAAATAGGTCACTTTTATGCTGGATTACTCTTAGTTTGTATGCATTCCTTGTTGTGTGTTTGTGTACATAATTATTTGCTATAGGCCGTTCGGAATAAAGTGAACACTAAATATTTAACCTTTGAAAAATATCACTAGCTGTTACTACATATAATTCAACATTATCGATAGTCACCTTACTGCTTCTATGGTTGGCAACGAAACAACACAACATAGTTCCGTATTTATTCGTATTTAAATACAACAGTACTGAAACAAAATCAATCGACAGCGATATAATTGTATTTTATGTAATTAATAAACTTATTTTTTATCAGACTATATATGTACCTATCGACTGAACAAATTATCTTACACGCGCAAACATAAAGTGACGTGTCCCAGGAGGTTAGACTTTTCCCGTCGTTAGCCGTTACATGCGGAAAGATACGAATTGGCTGGAAATGGATCTTTAGCAGGGCTTTTTCGAGTGCTCACTTTATTCCGAACTGCCTATATATATATATCTATATTACGTTGAACAAACTTGAGAATATGAATAGCATATTCTGTATAAAGAGGTTTTATTCTATGGGTTCTGAAGAGTGATCTGCATGAGGTTCTTGTTGTCACATTACTAATAATACGTAGTGCCTTCTTCTGAACTTTAAAAATTCTACTACTATTGGCAGTAGGCCTATTTCCCCAGAATTGTATTCCATAAGTCATAACGGAATGGAAATATGCATAATAGACCATTCTTAAGGTATTCACATCTGACATATTTTTTAAGGCTCGAAGAATGAAACATATTGAGGATAACTTACTTTCTAGTTTTCGTATATGTTCATTCCGTGTTATCCTTTTGTCAATATACAAGCCCAAAAATTTCACAACTGATGATTCTTCAATTGCTTTACCTTTCAATTTACCTAATATCTGTACTTGTAGTTTATTTTGTTTGCTGAATTGTATAAATTGGGTTTTACTTATATTAAGAACTAATTCATTAACGTGAAACCACTTTTCTAGAGAGTTTAAGGATGCATTTACTACTAGTCTTAGGTTTTCTGGGTTATTCTCAGACAGTACAAGGCTAGTATCATCGGCAAAAAGTGTTGCAGTCCCAGTTTCTAAATTAATAGGTAGATCATTAATGTAAACAATGAACAACAGTGGCCCCAATATGCTCCCTTGCGGGACACCAGTTTTTATTATTTCCCACTTTGATGTTGCTTTGGTGCAATCTACACTTTCTATTTCTACTACTTGTGCTCTTTTATTCAAGTAGGATTTAAATAGACTATATGACATACCCTTTATACCAACTTTATTCAATTTATATAGTAATAAAATATCATGGTTTACTAAGTCAAAGGCCTTGGCCAAGTCACAGAATACTCCATATGTACATTTATTTTTGTCAAGTGCATCAATTACTTGTTTAGTTGGGTGATAAATTGCTGTAGCTGTTGATTTGTTTTTTCTGGAAGCCACTTTGTTCTTTACAAATTATGTTATTGCAATCTAGAAAGTGAGATAGTCTGTTGTAAATTACCCGTTCATAAATTTTTGAAAAAATTGGTAGAATGCTAATTGATCTATAATTTTCCGTGTTTTGACCATCTGTACAGAAAGTATAGGTTTCTTAGTATTATAAGATAAAAGTAAATACGAGAAGATATATGTTATTGCGCAAACAGCACGCATGAATAAACTTATGCTCTATGCGGCAAAAATACGTTTTTACTACATAACATTGCACATATTCCAACAAAAACTTCGTTATTTATATATTCCACAACTAAAAATAGACCAATTTTACAGTTTCAACGTAAAATTTAATTAAATTCGCCGAAATCGAGTAGTATGTTTTATAAACAACTCATAGCACATAATCATAAACCAAAATAATCCTAGTGGCAATGAGCAGTAATATGACGGCCGTCCCCGGACTAGTGCGGGATTATCGTCGGACTAATTTTTGGTCTTATTCATAGACGCGGACTATATCTAGTCCGACGTTACTTGGCGTTTATGAATAAGGTAACACTTGGTCCGGACTATAGGACCAACCCTGGACTAACTGGCACAAGATGATCTCAGGATCATCTCGGAACTATCTCACGACTATGAATAAGGCCCTTAATAGTTACGAAATACAGTAAAAGTTCGAAACTGAAATGTTTTTTTTTACCAAAGAAGCAATTAAAAATGGGCAACGATTTATTATCCTTTCCGCGGAATATATTTTGAGGGCATTTTTCCGTGGCACACGACGAGAAAATAGAGTTGGTTTGTTGATGATGTTATTTGTACACTTAAAAACTTTAATTATAAACATTTATGCAAATGATAATGTAAATAAATAGCTAATATGTTTTGCAAGTACCTGTTTGGCTAATTGCTTGGAACAGTGACATTACCTCTATTTTCCTTGCTGGAATGGGTGGTTTCATCACAATTATCTCGCCGACTTGTCTCCACATTACACGTGCTTTATATTTAAGAGTGATGCTGTTGGGATTCTCTTTATTTCATAAAACGGGAGGGCTATCATTTTAGTTTTAAGTCTTTCGTGAGACTTGCTGTCTACACACATCACAACCTATCTCGGTGAACATTGAACTTGCAATCATCTAGACCTAATTAAATTTATTGCAGTACAGTTGTACGAAAGCCACTCGTATTCACTACACACTAGCAATGAATTATTTAGAAATAATGAACGTATCACGATTCGATAATTTACAACTCGCTGAAAGACGAATGCCGCATGTATAGCCCACCTAGGTAAAAGGCCTACACTCACAAATACCATGCCACACAAGTTAAAATAACTTACGTGAATTTCACAGCTAGGTCACTCAATTTAATACCAGTACAAATATAAAATGTATACATAATTTTTTGCTCTAATAGCGTCACACGTCTATCACTTTAGGCACTTTATTTTCCGTTAGCAACATAAAGTATGTAAAAACTGGTTACAGACGAAAACCACTCTGTGTTCCAATTGTATTACAAAAATGCTACTCTCCATAAATATAGTACTTAATCATTCACGAACAATCTCATTCAATAAAAATGAACACGTGCTTTCACTACACTGAAACCACGACATTATCATTATAGAAATTAATTTTTCAAACTTCAAAACGCTACTACGACATATACGTTCATAATGAAAACTTTGTGACAATATTCCTTCATAACTTGATATGAAACTACACTTCTTACATCCTCGTACAAGCACAAGAAAACTACACAATTTGAGGTTACGAAAAATATAACCAAAACATTACTTTTAGCGCGAGAAATGTTCACTGCATCATGGAAGCTATATCTGCATGTAAACACGCGGTGTGCAGACAGTTTTTGTCGTCAATGTGGCAGTGAGAGAGATGTTACAAATTTTCTGATTGGCTTGTGAAAGCCCAAGAGGGGAGGCAGTTGCGCCGAGCCGAAATAGGCTCCGCCCCTTGCGTCTTGCGTTTTCGAGTATATTTAATTCCAACTACGACTCGAGGTGCAGGTGCAGAGCAGATTTCCTTGCGTTGCGCTGCATCGGTGCAAAACGCAAGTGGTGATATTTAATCGGCCCCCAGAATCGCAAATTAAGGTAAGCGGCGTTAAGCGATCCATAACTTAAAGTTACTGGCCGTAACTAAGGAAAAGTTAGTGAATAGACCCCAGAAACACGAAACCGTATAAAAATTAAATTTAAATGATCTTGGAAATTATATTTGTCATTTAATTTAATTTTCAAGTGAAAAGAAACCAATTTCGCCTTTTAAATTGTCAACTTAATGAAACTTAAATTTCAGGAAAGCTCTGTGATTGGTCAGTTTAGTGCATTAGCGATACCAGCGCTTAAGTGGCAGAAATTTTCCCTGTGCCAAACTTATAACATTGATCATTCTAACCTGTAGTAGAATTAACCTTAGTTAAGGCCGATTCACAATGAAGTTAACATGGACCTCCATACGTTACCTTTGCGTTAACTTTACAGAAAAATTTACCGCGGATTTGACCGATGCTTCACATTGAAGTTAAGGAATTAAGTTGAGGTACAAGAAGGCTATGTTACAAATGCTGCAAGACTACTGACGATCATTGCAATATTTAAATATAACTATGTAATTTGAGTCGCAAAATATTAGGCGTATTTTAGAGGATGAATTGGTCACAAGCTGTTAGCAAGCGTTTGCCGAATCTGTTTGCATTTACAAGAAATCGCTGAAATGCAATATTCAGTAAACATAAATGGCTACCACCATCGAGTTACGAAATTGTGAACTTGTTATTGTCTTATCAGGAATAGAATTGGATTGTATAAAGGAAAATACTTCTTCACGAATACGTTTATTGGAAAATAAACTACATTCACTATTATTTTTACATGTACAACACAATAAATTGTAGAAATAAATTTAATTGTGCTCCAGTACATGATGAAAAATTAATATTGCATCATTTTATTTTAAAATAACTTAAGTTTCGTCCATATTTCACATAAATACAGTTTGTTTTGGTTTCAGATTTGTTCGAAACAAAACAGGAAATAAAAGTAAAGGTAAACATCCTGTGAACAAACCCTGTAACCGTCCTCCTGCCTCGGTTGCCAGAAACGTGCAAACACCCTCAGCC
>PNEQ01024495.1:5393-24843 GCA_003012365.1 Medauroidea extradentata | reverse complement strand
TATTATAGGAAGAAGGCAGATACCTTGGATCATACAAACGTATTATAGGAAGAAGGCAGAGACCTTGGACCATATAAACTTATTATAGGAAGAAGGCAGATACCTTGGATCATACAAACGTATTATAGGAAGAAGGCAGAGACCTTGGACCATATAAACTTATTATAGGAAGAAGGCAGATACCTTGGACCATACAAACGTATTATAGGAAGAAGGCAGAGACCTGGGACAATACAAACTTATTATAGGAAGAAGGCAGAGACCTTGGACCATACAAACGTATTATAGGAAGAAGGCAGAGACCTGGGACAATACAAACGTATTATAGGAAGAAGACAGAGACCTTGGACCATACAAACGTATTATAGGAAGAAGGCAGAGACCTGGGACAATACAAACGTATTATAGGAAGAAGGCAGAGGCCTTGGACCATAGAAATGTATTATAGGAAGAAGGCAGAGACCTTGGACCATACAAACGTATTACAGGAAGAAGACAGAGACCTTGGAACATATAAACGTATGATAGGAAGAAGGCAGAGACCTTGGACCATATAAACTTATTATAGGAAGAAGTAAGAGTCCTTGGACCATACAAACATATTGTGAAGTACCTTGCCTTTTAGGTGCCCTAGGTTTTTAATTTCCTCTTATGGATTTATTTTAAATTGTGTATAACTCAATTTATTTTTCTCACATTTTGTTTTGTGCTTAACATGTGTTTTTAAACAGCACCCAACTAAGCTAGCCCACAAACCTCCGGCTTAGTGATGCCTATTATATCATGGTTAGGGTAGGAAGCGCTACCATGTCATTTAAGAAAAATTTGTGTAGGTAATGCTGACTACCCAGTATAGGCTGTTAGGGCTGCCCCCTTTTTGTAGCGTGTGCAGTGCAGAAGTGCGTTAGTTCTCATCAAAATCTAAATTATTGTCACATCAATTTATTTTCGTTTTATATCCGATATTATTTTACACTTCAAGATTTGGAAGAGGGACTGTGACTCTGCGAAGTCATTTAAGACCGCTCATCAATGAACGCTGGGCCCAGCAGTTAAATATTTACTAATAGCTGCCCGCAGCTTTTATTTTCATTATCATCAGTTCTGTAACCAAATATTGTATTTTGATGGTGATCTATACAATGTTGACAACCGTTGCGGTGGGTTACTTAAGGTTAACAGGACGTGCATATTTAATTTTGTGACTAGTTAGTTTTTTTATATTAATAGTTTAATTGCTCTGTCATAAGTATGCCTTGTTTGGTGTCATTCTAATCTGGATTTAATGTGTAACATTTTATCTAAGTAACTTTTTGTGTAACTATGACGCCTTGGTTTATATCTGTAAAAATTGCGTTTAGCATAAGTTCTGGCCCAGGCTAGGCGCCTGGACCCAGACATGATGGCCCCGCTCAGGAATGCGCTGTGCCGACATCGGTCTGGAACGTTCTGGTTAGTCCATCATTTCCTGCGGCCTTGCAATGAGCAGTGGCTCGATAACAGTATTTGACAGATTTCTGCTAAAATGTTGTAATTTTGAGTAATTTTAATTAATTTGTATACACATTTAACATTTTGCGTGTATGTACACCATGTTTCAAATTCGCCTTTACATATAATTTGTAAGTATAATTTGTAAGTTATTGTAATAATCCGAGGAGTTCCTCGCAGTGGCCGCAGTGTGGCGCTAGTTTCGGTGGCGCGCATGGGTGCGCTTACCGAAGTTCTCACCCCAGTCGTTTCCGATCAGCACACTTGGTAAGACGTGTAAGCCCGCGCTCGCTGAAATGCGGACCAAGGCACTTTGCCAGCCGGCCAGGTTTCAGTTGAAGACTTCCGATGGCGCAAGTAACGTAATGTAAAGGCTATCGAAGTTTGACCACTAACAGTGGCTCAATTTTATTTTGTTCGTGATTCGTGATGGAGGTCACAATCAGGCATGGCGCGCGCTAACAGCCGGAACTCCTTTGTGTTGGCCAAGTCTGGCCAAATAGTTCGCACTAAGCTTTGTTTTTCTTTTGCTATGCGTGTAC
Organism: Medauroidea extradentata; assembly: GCA_003012365.1. Taxonomy (NCBI): domain Eukaryota; kingdom Metazoa; phylum Arthropoda; class Insecta; order Phasmatodea; family Phasmatidae; genus Medauroidea; species Medauroidea extradentata. The sequence continues at coordinate 22,810 of PNEQ01024495.1, read as the reverse complement.
TCATGTTTCAATAACCCACCGGTGGCCTATTTCATATTTTTTTTTGTTTGTTTTGTTCCGTTTTGGTTGTTGCTGCCGATAAACAAAACTGTAAAGTGCCTGAGTAAAGCCATTCATTCAAAGGAACGCTTTAAATTTGTTTTCACTCCAGTAAATCCCGAATACTTCGAACACCATGAACTTGAACCCGAGATAAGAACTCTGCTCTACCGCACGTGATGCTGCGGTAATACTGCTCCCCATTTTGTTTTTTCTCTATTTGTCTGCACATCCAGATGAGTACAGGAACAATCAAATAGCAAGGGACCGCCACAGTATTATAGGAAGAAGGCAGAGTCCTTGGACGATACAAACGTATTATAGGAAGAAGGCAGATACCTTGGACCATACAAACGTATTATAGGAAGAAGGCAGATACCTTGGACCATACAAACGTATTATAGGAAGAAGGCAGATACCTTGGACCATACAAATGTATTATAGGAAGAAGGCAGATACCTTGGACTATACAAATGTATGATAGGAAGAAGGCAGATACCTTGGACTATACAAACGTATTACAGGAAGAAGGCAGAGTCCTTGGACGATACAAACGTATTATAGGAAGAAGGCAGATACCTTGGACCATACAAACGTATTATAGGAAGAAGGCAGAGACCTTGGACCATACAAATGTATTATAGGAAGAAGGCAGATACCTTGGACTATACAAACGTATTACAGGAAGAAGGCAGAGACCTTGGAACATATAAATGTATTATAGAAAGAAGACAGAGACCTTGGACCATATAAACGTATTATAGGAAGAAGGCAGAGACCTTGGACCATACAAACGTATTATATGAAGGAGGCAGAAACCTTGGACCACATAAAAGTATTATAGGAAGAAGGCAGAGACCTTAAACGTATTATAGGAAGAAGGTAGGGACCTTATACGTACTAAGAGGAAGATATTATGCAGAATTTTCACTTATTCATAGTAGTATAATAGTTAAATTACTTGAAAGGAACCGCATAAACTGGAACACAACAATGCAAAGTATAACAATTTGGAAACAGCCAAGAGAACAGGAACGAGTCAAAATGAAATGTAAATTTAAGGAGAAAATTTAATTCTTAAGATAAACAAATAAAAATAATACGTGACCAAAACCCACACATATTGATTTCTACTTTTAGTACAGATAGTGGACATTTTTGTTTGCAATTTTCTGGAGTTCCCACTGATGTATATCACAACCATCTTTAGAGTTGGGAATCAAGTATTAATCTAATTTATTTTTAAATAGTTTTACTAAAATATATATTTTTGTATTAAATATATAGATAGCAGATGAGTGAATACCTGAGGATGGTCAGGTGTGGGTGCACTAGAGCCTGTATCTTTCTCACTGAGCTGGTTAGGAAACGACCAGTCCGCAGCTGATGTACACCCCTTCATGCCATTCATCTAGGACACACATACCAACACAATGCTTACAATCAACGACAAACCACGCAGACTGTCTTACCTGCCATCGCCAACAATTATGCTGCATGCTACTATAGATAGTTCAGGAGGATACAAGAACTTTTGGAAAACTAGTTATGTACTCTTTTCTTATCAAATATTTCATAGTTTCCTGTCACTTGTTAATATAAAGAACAATGATCAAAGAGTACAGATTATAGCAAACTCCAAAGTTAATGTATGAAGTGACAATATGTATATACCGTTTTTAAAATATTATTCTAGATAATAGTTCTTTCAAACTGTCACGTTATTGCTACCAGACAAAAGCTGCTAAGGTCAATATTCCTTAATTCAATGTTCCCTGTATATCTAACTCTGTAAAGTGTGTCACTGATGTTTCCAGTGTTTGTTCAGTTTTTCGCCACGAGAATGTGTACAATGATGGACGCAAGGCTATGGCTAAGCTCACAGAGTTCTCAGATAGCATCTTGGAAGAAAAGTACAAACCTTTAGCAAGGGTTTACGTCGAAAGCTTACTAATAACATCAGCTACATATGAGGTTTACCTGCACACATCTGGATATGGTTCTTGTTCAACTGAGCACAAATAGGTTGACAGAAATGTTAAGAAAACCTATATTATGTCAATACCAGTTGCCATTTTTGGTACATATTTTGTCTTCCACAGAGATTAAATCAGCACCAGAGAAGATAGCATATGTTTAGTCTTATATTCCTAAAAATGTTAAACAACAAGTAACCTTTCTAGGTATTGTTGGAAAGTCACAATGGAAACTGTTCGGCAGAACCACAGATGGTGCATTGGTAATTGTTATGTTCCTGTAATTTCTTTCAGTTTAATTAGTTCATTTGTTGGACTCACCCTTCAAGGTTCTCACTAAATACTCATTTATATTTAAGTATTTTTGAATTATACATATATGGATGTTTTAAATGTTTTATGTCATATTTTAATCAAGAAAACTTATACATCAATTGTAAAGTACAGGATGTCCACAAAAAACCTTTACAACTTCAGACATAAATAAAATAATAATGTGACAAGGTTTTTTTTGTGAAGTTTAGTTTGGTTGTTGCAGGTGTGGATGCCGACACAGAAGGTGCATACGCCCCAAGAGAAAGCACAATGTGTATCATTGTTTATTTAATCAAAATCAGATACCAAGGTGTAACAAATGTCTACGATCAAATATGCAAGAGAACCATGTTCAAGACCCACAATTTATAAATGACATAAAAATGTATGGAGACAGACAGGAAGTGTTCTGCAGCAAAAAGGCAAAGACTGGCCAAGCACAAGTAGGAGAGACAAAGTGTTGGTGATGCATTTGTCGAGAGCCCAGTTAAGTCAATTCATACTGCCCCATGACAACCGGACTTCATGGTCCAATACTGTAGCCACCTCGTTCCTATGACATGTTAAAGAACAAGTGAACCATACAAAAGTTCCCATCATTGACGAAGTGAAGCAAAGAACTGTGCAGGCCATTGCCACATTGATGCAGGACTTCTACGGAGAACGTGGAAGAAAATCGAGAAATAGACTTGATGTGTTGCACGCAACAAATTGTGCACATGTAGAGACTTATTAGCTGAACAACTAGACAAAATTCCAATAAAAACTTGGAGATATTCAGATAAAAATACTGCAAACCCCACCCAGGTACCTTGTGAAGTGAAGAGATTGTTGTCAGCACTCTACATCTCGGTCTTTAGCGCTGCTGAGAGTATGGAGCAACGCCGGAATATAGGGGTGGGGGAAATGGGAGATCCCAGAGAAAATCTGCCAAACAGCAGCATCGTCCGGCATGATTCCACATGTGACAATCTGGACACCAACCCCGCAGGGAATCGAACCCAGATAGCCTTGGTGGGAACCAGGTATTTTGTAACATTATCTTTTTATTTAGGTCTGAAGTTATAGTTTCTTTGTGGGCAGCCTGTGTGTCTTCGTTAGAAAGACAAGTCATATTATCGTCAGCAACTTTATCTGCTATGTTGTTAGAAGAGAACTTCCATCTGGTGAATATTTTGATCACTTTGGGTAGAGAAGCATTACACTCTTTCCAGACTGCATGGAAGCAGCTTTGTCATAAACAAAGGCCGATACTGTACGATTTAGTAAAAACCTGTGCAAGATAAGCTAGGCCAGTGTACACAGAGAGACACAGTAGCCTGTACATAAAATAGCAATAAAACACTTTCATTCATTAGTCTCGAGTGGTTCTCGCTGTCCCTAGATGAAGAGAGATACATGATTCTGCTGCAACATACAGATACCAAAACAAAAATGCACAAGCCAGCTATGTACAGGTTATCTTTGCTTCAAAACTGGCAATTGTTTATGCTTTTTAATTCATCTTATTTTTCATATGTGTTAAACTTTCAAATTCAGCCAGTGGGGTTAACTTATAAGTTTGTCACTTGACTAGAGGGTGGCTGACGGGATAGCAAAAATAGCGGTAGTTAAGAGGTGCAGTTGATACACCAGACAAGATACAGGTACAGGTAAAATGGGCTGGCTAGCAAGAAGATATGAGAGTAGTCACAAAGGATGGTAGGAAAGGTACAGGGCAGGAGGCCGCGTGGGAAAACCCTCCGAGAAGAACGGTGAGGTGAATTCTCAGAGCGGTGGGCCGACAATCTCGGGACAGACTACCTACCACTGTGATGAAGTTGCCTCCTACAAATAGTAAACGGGGGATCTGTCCCCATGCCTGAAGACACATGCAAAGTACGGTCCTGGAATACACATTACTAGGGGCAGGATGAGCAACCAACAAAATTGAAAGATGGGTATATCTTGAAGGGGTTTACTCACCATCAAAAAACACACAAAATGAACTGACCAGACAGATGGTGAGGATAATGTAACACGTCTATAGATTAGGGCACTTCAGTGGACACCGCTGCGAAAATAGCACAAGGCTACAAAGAAACAAGATGCAAAGTAAGGCCTCTGGACGCGACGGCCGACAGGGGATAGGGTCCCCTGGGCCAGAAAGAAAACAAAATGGTTCCAGTATCTCACTTTAACTCTATAGAAACTAAATGGTAAGTAAGCAAAAAAAAAAAAAAAAAAATGTGGGACCTGGGAAGACAAAACGCCCAGCTTCTAGTAGTGTGTCAATCACTCCACAGATATGGCAGGGGGCTCCAAAAAGTCATAAGACCGATTTGCGGGCGCAAAAGCTACGTCACACACAAACAACGCTTTTATGTACATATATAAAAGACACTAAAACAAATTGTCTCTTGAAACATACAAAAGAGAATTACAGATGGATTACTTCTTATGAAAATATTATATGTTGGAATTCTGTTACCAGAATATGTTCAAGAAATGAATGGAAAAATTCTATATAACGTAGATTATCAAAATATGTTAAGCAAAATTACACAACATAGAAAAATACTACAATACATCTGAACCATTTAAATTATGCAAACCGTTGAAAAATATTTCAATTGAATGATATTATACATACGTTCAGGGCACGGCCATGTTTGTTCCATTTACATAGTGTGACCACGGTCGTAGAAGAACAGGTGTGGACACTCGCCTGGAAACTTGACCCCCTTGTTGTTTGGCTGCAGTTCACCAAGTTAGAGATAATGCTATACGTTTTTGGCGCTGTAATCCGGGCTGTCGGACTCAAACTCCTCCCACTTCCCTCCCACTAAGATAAACAATTTATCAAAACTTATTTTTTTTATCAATACTGTATATTAAATACTTCCTTCCCTCACAATTTTAAATCGTGGCTCCAGCAATCTTTATTTACTTTATAATGTAAACAATGGAAAAAAGTGGGCGGAGTTTGAGTCCGTATGCCAGGATTACAGCGCCAAAAAGTACAACATTCTCAGTAACTTGGTGAACTACAGCCAAACAACAAGAGGTCAAGCAAAATATATTGGTAGATAGGCGAGTGTCCAGACCTGTTCTTCTACGACTGTGGACTGTAACATACCATTTTAGCATGACACATAACACAGACACTGAAAACAAGGCATGCAGCACTGAATTTACATTAAGAATATACACAAGCACTAATCACAGAATTTAACCACAGTAAAAACACTGAAATTATCACACGATATTTGCATAGATGAATCGTGGCAGATGCTGCTCCAAACCCTGTTTGGCGCGAGGCGGGGACGGGGTTTTCTTAGGAGTCTTCCTGCAAAGCCGCAGACGAACTACGAGAAGGGGAGTATCTAAGCATACGACAACTCCCTCCCCTTTCTGAGGCCATCTGTGTGTTGCACGCCATCTCGCACATCAGCAGCATGAGCATAGCGCCCTTGTGTCTGCATGCTGCGATGCTCTGTTGACTCCTTGCACACCACGACCTGGATGCTGAAGGAACTTCAGTACAGACCATGCAGGTATGCGACGGTATAGGTCACCGGGTGCTGCTGCCAAGTGGAACTTCTCTCTTGTTGTCATCGTTGTCGTCTTCATTGCCGTCGATTACAGCCTGTAGTGGCTGGTACCGAGTCTACTGGGTAAGCCCGGGATGAGAGGGGGACGAGGCGAGCAGCAGTCGCGCTGACTTGGCGTCCTGTGTCGGCAACTTGCTACACATGTCCTGCAAAAATCTGAATCTGATAAAAGGTAAGGATGATGCGCATCCTGAAACTGACATTGGTGTTGCGGGTGGCACCGTGCTCTCTTCAGGTGTTGTCTCCTCAATGAAAGTCACCTCCGTAATACGCCCTTGTGTCGGGCGACACTAGGTGAAGGCTGGATCAGGCATTGTGACGTCAGACGTCATGTCACACGCAGCTGATGCAGCAGCTGTTGACTGCAGCAGAGGTGAGAGCAGCATTGGTGCAGAAGGTGAGGACTCACAGGTTCAGAGATGCCAACCATTTTCCACAGCTTTCAGTGGTAATTTTGTGAAAAATCCATAGTTTTCTATAGTGAATATGTTATCTTATATGTGTGTACACATATCACATTACGTATTCGTCCGCAACTTCGGCATGTGCTGTTGGATCTACAGCATCACTTTACAATTTTTTTTTTTTTTTTAGAAATTTTTAACTTTGAATAATGTTTGACTTTTTTATGCATGAATATAACTGCCGCAATCAATCATCTTTGCCACAGTGTTTACAATGAAGTCACCATTTGTACAATATACAAAACACGTATTGTTGAGATACATTCGAGGCACTTGAACATGTCCACAACTGTGAATATCCTGTACAATATTTCTGAAAATTCTTCTGTTTATAACTTATAGTTGAATTTAAACATACACATAAACATTTTCGTTAAACTACCACAATGTGGTTAGGTTTCCTTCCAATTCAATATGTCCGATCAGCGGAAGAAGCAACAAGTGAACACTAGCGCATGCGTCAAGCCGTTGTACCACAGCCACAGACATTATCACTTCTGGCAAGCTCTGTAAGCCTTGGCTACGTCTTCGGGCAAACAGCTGCTGCAACCAGTGTGCAGTATCTGAGGACGATACCACGAAAACAATAACAAGCATGCACATTGGTAAACACATGAATATAAATTGAAAATGTAAAATTCCGTAGTATTTCTGGGGCTACCGTAGTTCCGTAATGAGCGATTATCCATATAAATTATGGAAAAATCGTAGTACAGTAAACCCTCGTTTTGTTGGACTAACTGAATTGGGAAGGGAAGGGGGGGGCGATGTGGTCCGGTAAATCAGAACGTATGGTAAATGGCGAAGTACCAAAATCTGCACATGGAAATGAACAACAATGTTGGAAGTGGGTGAGGGGGAATGTTTGTGATGACTGGTAGGAAAAGAAAGATAAGCATGTGCCTCTGTCCGGTCATTGAGATTACTAAGGTTGTGGCAGGGGAAGAGTAGAAGAAGAGAAGAAGGACAGAAGGAGAAATAGGTTTGCTACCAGCTTGGCTTGACGTTACGTTGCATGGTACCTGTGACACGTGAATTTGAGCTACTGTTTTGTATTTCACAATAACGAGTTTATTTACTAAAAAGATAACACAAATAAAAAAAATTTCCAGCTAAAATACCGCTGTATGCATCTCGACGTAGCATCGTATACTGTGTCTAACAGCCATCCTTGACTCTTTCTGAAGGGGAAGGGACTGAAATGCTGAGCGTGAGAAAGGCAAAACAAAGACAGCCTTGTTGACAGCTGCGACAACATTTTACTGGGTTGTCGTCTGTCCCAGGGGTGGCCCAAGATTGCATAACTTATGTACCGGACACCTGTGGACTGATGAATTACATTTTTTATTTCTAGGTCATTGTAAATATTTTCCGTCCAGGAGTTGAAGTCTCATGTTCAAATGCCTGGGTATTCTCTGGCAATGATTCCCAATATAAAGACTTGTCTCATCTGCATTGTACATCTGAGACAAAAGTAAGTCCTCACTGTCAACCATTTTTTTTTATAGCTTTTTCCGGGAAAGGTTTAATTTCTTCTGTAGGAGCACTTAAAGCTTCCCCATAAGTTTGTTAGTTATTCCATGGCGGTTATGGAAGTGCCAGAGACATCCAACACTAGCTTTAAAGTCTGTCATTTTCATGTGTTGCGCTAGTTTGTCGCCTCGCACATTTGCACCATACGAGTGTTGTCGAACATACGACTTAAACACTGCCTCGTCGTGCGAAGATGCAGTAGCAGGTGTGCCGTATTATATACATCACGACTTATATAAATTAAATGTTAAAATGTTTTGTCCATATTTTCATAAATTTAGATTCATTTACTTAATTTATTTTATTGATATTAACTTGTTTACATTATACTAACAGTAATTTGGTGTCATTCAGTAATTTTATTTTACTCTGGATGTTTCAGTACAGTTTATTTTTCATTACAGTCTATCTTTCCTTCACATGTTAGTTATGAGTAGAGCCGATTCAGGCTGCAGTAACGTGTTCCTTGTTAGCCGGATGTGCTCGGCTACGTTTTGCATTCCTTAGCCGAAGCTCTAATTTCTTCTTTATTTTACTGTTTCTTCCTGCAGTGCGGACATTTGCTGTGTCAGGGCGCGTGCACTTTGCATGTCCATCACGTGATTTCGTCCTTTCTGTGCAGCTCTGTACACGTGAAAGCATTGTGCCCCCTGTCGGTAGGCGATTCTGACTGCCCCTGCCATCTAGCGGGGCGTTTTAAAGTTATTGCGCTGCGCCTTTGTTTGCACTCTGTTACCTCTCCAACTATATTTTTCCGGCACTCGATCAGCAGTGAACACGACATGATGTGTTTTTGCGGTGTTCGTACCTTTCCAGCAGACGTAGGGACGTAGATGCCCTAACTGCTTATTTTTTTTAATATCATCATCATGTAGTCTACTGGAATAGTTATTTTATTTTATTCTACAACTCCAAACGAAGCTTTTGTCTTAAAATGTAGTGCTACGTTATTCTGCTTCGTTCGTCGCCCTCTGGTGAGTACCTGTCTTCAGAGAGTTTATTTGTTATTTTGCGTTCACATTTTAATAATTTCGCGTTCCTTTCTTTTAGTGAGGGTCCAAGTGTTGGGCCTCACATCCTTATGGGCACTTTTCCATCTTGGTTTGTTTCGTGGCTCGTCCCGGCGGTTGAGCTAGTGGACTGGTGTTTTCGTCGCTGCTAAGAATGCGTACGATCATCTCCATTCTCCAGCATTCAGTGAAGGAACTGTGTACTTATATCTCCGATTCTGTTTCACTCACCACCACTACGTTTGACCTCAGGACAGCTAAGTGTCATCGGGACAACTTATTTACCTTCTTTTAAATTAAAATTACGTTAATATTATTTATTTACTATTAAAGAGACACGTCATAATCCTGATCTGAATTTTGTTTTATAATAAATACAGAAGTTGCTTTCATGTAAAATTTTAATTTTAATATTTTATTTTATTTATTAATGATTAGAAGTTTTATGTTTTAATTAACTTCCGTAATAAATAATGTGCGGGGTACCCCTTTCTCTTTTATCTATACTATCGTTTGCACATAATTTTAATAATTAATTTAAACTATTCATATAGGCTTACATGCCTAACATATTTCAATGTTATTTACAGGTATATCTTGCTTGTTTGCATATTTGAAAAGATAAAACTATTTAACTTAAATAAGAAATAAGAAATAAAAATAATTTCATTATTTAACAAACCACAAATCAATGTCTTATTATTTATAATTCTTCCTCTGGGAATTTTTACGATTTTGAGTATCTAGTAAGGTTAAGTTATATTTTCTAAACACCTTACATTTTTCTATTTTAATTCTTTTGTGCGGTGTGCTTGTGGCCTAGTCGTCTTCCTCAAGTGTTTATTTTGTGTTTTATCGCTTTTATTTATATGTTTGTTTGTCCTGTTCCTTTGCTTATTTTGCCACTTTGTTTCTTTTTTTAATGCGTGGCTGTTTTGAACAGGAGTTTTTGTTTAGCGATTATAAACACTTGAGTGTATTGCTTCCATTATATTAATGTTATTTTATCACCTCAGCACACCGGCACACAGGTTTCATGTGTTTCCTGGGTCCAACAGTGCCACTTTGTTTTTTACCTTTTGGTTCAACATCATATTTCAACACATAACTCTTCAACTTGTCTTTTGCTTAATGAATGTTCGACACAGTTTGTTTCTTGACACCATAATCAGCACGCAACTCTGCTACAAAAACATCGGCTTCTAACTTTTCTAAAAGTTAAATTTTTTAGCTATTGTCAAAGTTTCTCTCTTTTTTTTCTGTCCTGTCGCAGATGCCATTTCATTAAAGAAAACCACAAATCTTTAACGTGCACGCACAGCAACTGCGAAAAAAATTCAAGTAGACACGACAGTCGTTCTTGCCCGGACACTTCAAAACACAGATGAGCGACTTGCTCTGCTTACTGTCTCACACTGCAATCTTTGCGCGCGCCTGATGTTGATGTCGCTGCACGATAACCACATTGGTCTTGCGCTGTCAATCTTACAGTTCCATAACAAATTCAGGTAGACGTTCATTCTTGCCCGGACACGGCACATACCTCGATGCACGACTAAAAATAGCTCTGCCTACCGCCTTACACATCTATCCGTGCACGCGCCTGATGTCACTCACCAAAGTACAATAATCAGGCAGGTCTTGTGCGGCATGTGACAAGTAGACCCAACTGTGGAATTATTTTATATCGCCAGATTTTGTCCGTTAAATACATAGTCCGGTGAACGGAGGTCCAATAAAACGAGGGTTTACTGTACTTGGCATCTCTGCGGTTGCTCGGCTTCAGGCAGCCAGGGAATCAATATGCCTTCAGACTTGTGCATAGGTAAGGCATCTGACTCATACACAGGCTCTTCACCAAGTAAATCTCCATCAGACAGCCGAATGTCATTCCGATGGACTACAACATGGCGGGAGCCTACGCAGACGAGGTAGATGGTACAGCCGAAGCAGCGGATGGTGGTGTGTGGCCCAGCCCATTTTGCCGCAAATCCGGCGTACAGTTGGCCTTGGTTGCTGACTACCTACACCTCCTGACCTGGTCGAAAGTTCTTCGACTCTCTCGTGGTGGTCGGGAGCAACGATCAGATGTACCAGTGCTGGTGTTTGCCCACTTTACACCTCTCAGCTTCTCGTCGCTCACGTCACTCATCCCTGTCAGCCTGCAAGGAAGCACTGGAGCTCCCCTAGCAGTGGAAGGTTGTGTCCAGGAAGACGGCAAGCAGTTGAACTGGCCAGCTACAGTGTTTCTCCCCGACCCAGAGATCATAGTTGTCTTTCTCAGTGGGGTTAGCACATGAGTGGTAGACAGTGTTCTCTCGCTGGCTCACTCCCTACCTGGTACATGCTTCTGGCCTGTAAACTGGATACCAGTGTCTGTAAGGTGTTTTGGTTAGCCACAATGGGATAAGTTGAGGACCTTGATGACTGAAGGTGATGACATCTGGCTGGGTGACCGTGACAGAGTGTCGAGGAGCTGGTCATAACATCTTCAAAGGTGAAATTATAGGCCTAGAGTAACAGGGACTCCCTGGCCAGCTAGCTGTGGGCCTTCCCTATTGTGTGAAGCCAAGTCAATCACTAGTAGTCTGAGCGCAAGGTGAAGCGATGAAGTCCAGGTAGGGACGGACAGTTTCACTGCTCAGATGAACGCTAGGCACTCCCTCTCGTTCACATCGTAGCGCCGCTCCGTTGGTTCAAACTTGGCGGTCACGTAGTCAATGACTCGTTCAGATCATCATCCAACTGGTACAGCACCATACTCAAGTGCTCCTGACTTGTGTCACTTTGAAGCATGAGCAGCTTTGTTACATCATATCTGGCCAGGGTAGGACACTCTGAGAAACATCTCTTGATCTCCTCTTCTGCCTCTGCCGACTACTTGCTCAACTTCTGTGGTAACATTTAGGGCTATCAAGGGTGCAGTCACGATGGCCAACCCCTCCACATACTCCACAGCCAATCAGCTCTAAGAACTTCCTTAACTGTTTCCTCGTGCAAGGCATTATAATGATTACAGTAATCATTGCATTTTGTTTAATGCTTACTTCATGTCTTCACTGAGTCTTATATTAGATGTATTTTACTGAACAGTTATTTACATTTTATTTTTAAATATTGGTTTTAGCCCTGATTAATTTGAATTTTAAACTTTTATGTTCATTATTTTCTTCATAAATTTTAATATTTTGTGAATCGATACTTTATTGCGCAGGTATAATGTGAAGTTTGTTTGAGATAGGTCATGTTGGGTGTCTACTTACAGCTGATTGAATTTGCTGCAGTTTTTGTCTTTTGTAACTTTTTCTTAAACTTGAGTGTAAAGAAGTTATGTAGAATTTTGATGTTTGTTGAGTCAATGCAGTCAGTAGGGTTTCCTGCCTTTCTTTATTTTTTGTCTAGCCGAGTAGATGGCTAACCTAGGTTGTTCCAGGGCAGGAAACTACGTCACTCAGCAGAGTGGAATATTTGTTTATTATTTCCAGCAGTTTCAGATATAAGATAAAATTTTTGTAAACTGTATTGTTCACGTTAGCCTTGCCGTTATCATTTTGTAAAGCTTTAGTCCTCTGTAATTTTAATTTAGATTAAAGAGAGTTTCCGGAAATACTATGAACAGTGGCGCCCTCGCGCTAGCTGGCGAGCGCGACGGCAGCCATTGCTCACCCCCAGTCTCTCGGCGACCGTCAAGGTGTAAGGATGTGGAGAAGAAGAGCTCGCGATCGGCTAGCTAAGAGGAAAGCGTGGGTTGTAGCACACCACGTGGGCCGAGTTAGAGCCGTGTAAAGTTCTACTATTCAAGCCAGCTTAATTTTATCCATCTGTTCTTGTAAGGTGAAGGGTAGTGCTGCGATAGCATCGGGTTATTATGAGGAAAGCGTTCGATGTAGTCGTTTTCTCTTTCGTTTCGTAAAATTATGGTTCAAGGTGGTGAACTAAAGTAAACTCCATGCGCGGGCCGTAATGTGGGTAAATCATGGCTGTGAAGGAAACTCTCTTTCGTAATGTAATTTCTATAATGCTGGAACTGACTGCCACGTGTTAAATTAAGTATCAACGCTGTAAGCCATCAGTCTCGGTAAATAAAAGTTCGTAGTTTCACCACTAAGTCGATCTCTTCTCATTTTCACTGTCGAACCCACCCCATAACTGAGAGTAAAGAGACTTGTTCTATCGACGGCGTGGTTGATGTAAGGACACTTCATCGAGGACCTGAGCAGCGAGGTAGATGTGTAAAAAAGTTTAAGGACTGGTACCATCACAATAAGCATATGACTCGGGTAACAGAATGAGTGTTTTCAGGCTGAGTATGCTACGCATTCCTCAGAGCAGGTGAGGTTTCACACCTTGTTGCCGTTACATTTCATTCACCTTAGAGCAAAGATTTATGTGTGGATTTCAAGTCTTGTGCATCCCAAGATGTGGCCCCTTCTTTTGATATCTCACAAGGCTGCAATATATTGTGGCTGGCTTCCATGGTAAAACAGGAACATTGATAGCATCTGTCGCCATCATAACTGATAGAAACACTATTGCAAGAGTGTTTTAGGCTAGGAAGAGCCATTCTGAGAAGAGGCATTGTTGCATTTTTATTTATCTAATATGTTAGCTTTGAGTGAGCTTGAAGCCGAAGAAGGATCGACAACACAAGCTTTTTCCATAACCATAATGGAACTGTTACATAATTTTTTTCTTCTATGATTCAGTTATAAATTTAGAACAAACTCAACTGAACTGATTTGGCCAGAAAATTTGGTTGTTTATTACAATGCATGTCATTATTTACTTTCTGGCAAAAAGACATATTAATTCCATTTTGAAATTTTATATGTCAGAGGCCTTAGCCATTTTGTACAAGCACTACAACAAAATAATCCAACCATATGTAATTAATTACAGGTCACCCAGTGGCATGAGCGTAATTAAATACCAAATCTCCCAAATAAATCCTGACTAGTCATGTGTAAACATGAAAAACATATTTTAAAAAATTATGTGAGAAGATAACAAATTTAAATATTGATGTAATGGTTGACTTTTGAATGAGGAGGTAGTAGATTCTAGTAATTAAATTGTGTTTTGGAAAAGCACCTGCTTCACTATTTTCTTATTTCATGTCATTAGTTCTAAAATTTAATTCATTAAACTAATTTAATTCATTAAACTACGCCAGATAATATATATTTAGTGTAGTTTGGTAGGATGCCAATTAACAATCTCTTACAGACCACTGTACGTATCCTAGAGGGGTTGGTAAGACAAAATGTATGAGCCAGATATTTAACTGTCAACCACACGCACGTAGAAACATTTTATTCTTACAACACTCAGCAGTTTCAAAGCATTGTTCTCTTACAAAGAATATTTCAACACCAACTTCTGGGCCAAATGTCTTTCTGCAACGTGGATTGTAGTGACGAAAGGTACTTTTTTCGTAGTTTCAAGTTACTGATTCATCACAGTGAGTCTCTAGCCCTAATGACTTTGACAGCATGGCAGAAAACAAAACTGACAAGCCAATTATTTTAATACAGTACAGTACTTTGCAACAGCTAACTTAAGGTCGCGTTTGGCGGAAAACACGTGTGAAGATAGTAGCAGATAGTGTCATGGCAGGAAAGGTTGCGAACAAAAACACACAATCGCTGTTGATTAAATGTTTCAGAGTAATGTAATGACCTTGAATTGATAACAGAAACCATTTCTTTTGTATAATTTGAAGCAATATCTTTTAATTATGTAATTTCTGTTCATCGCTAATAATAATATCTATTTATAAATTTGTGCTTTAAATTTTTTTTTCCAAATAGTACAATTTTATTTTCATTGATGTAATCTTTATTTTTATAACAATTTATTTTAATCTTTTGTAATAAACTCAAATTATTTGAATTCACTCTTTTATTTCAAGTAGTCGAATTGTAGTCCTCTTTAACTCTAATTGATAGCCCCTAATTGCAGAACATATATCTTGATTTAAATACTTTATTTATAGATGATTATGGGTGACAAGCACATGTGCGATACAAGATAGGAGACACGACCCGTATTGGGACGTTAGTCTATGTTCGATCTTCAGTATCCCTCGCAATACATAGTTTGTCAAGCAGAAATTATTATTTTGTTTCAGTTAGTTTGTTGTGCTCTACCATACCATACTTTATGTAGCTAGGCTACAAGGTGGAAATTCTGTCTTTAAAAGTGTTTGTGTTTTTATTTTACTTAAGGAGCTATGTACCGTACGTGTGTATAAACCCCCCCACCCCACCCAGTGTTGTTTTAATAATTACAGAGTTTATTTAATCTTTAATGCTTATTGTTATGGTTCAGTAAAATGCTTGTTTTATTTACTAGTGATGTTTATTTGCTTTCCACCTCGTAGGCTTGCATAGCTTAATAATTCAGACATATTTACATATCCAGTTTACATCTCATATTACAGTCAACACCTTAGCTACAAACAATAACATAACTATCAACCCAACGACACTGGCTGCCTCCACACCTTTCTATTATTTTTACTTTATTTATTTTACTACGCCCAGCCTCGTGACAATATAGAAGAGGAGATGTGTTGTTGATAGCTTGTGTTTGTAAACAATACCAAAGGCATCCTGGGTAACGGGGCCGAGGCAGTCAAGATGGAGTCGGTTAATGAAACAGACGCGAGCCAGCAGGGGATTGAGACATGACGATTAGCCGACAATACAATAAACAATGCTTTTTGCATTACTAAAAAGTTAACTATGTGTAACTAAACATAAAATGTTAAAAATGTAAATGGTATAAGGCCTAGGAATTAATAATTACACAATTTATTCCATACCTTTTAATTACTTTTTCTGGTGACTTTTCTACTTGAAAATTTCCTTCAGACATTATGTCCAACAAAATACTGTACTACATTTCAGCATGCGAAAATGCACTCAAAACACTTTACAATACATTTAATTTTATATACACATGCAGGAGCCTGTGTTCGTTTACATTTTACATGAGTTTTCCTGTTTATCGTCTGCTGTCTCTCCTACTGCTGAGCTGGGTAGATGTGAGTGGATACAGATACAGAGTTGAATTTTTAGAGATCTTGCAGATCAGTAGATTATTTTATGGCATGACATTCTTGCTCGATTTTATAGTAACGTCTACTATGTCGTGTAGATGGAATGTGATTTTCATAAGCGTCTTTGGGAGGCTACTTCTCATAATGCACTGCATTCCCTACATTCACAGCGAGGGCAAAGTGACTGCAGTAGGTTGCAAACTCTAAAGCAGTGTTCTGCTCAGTAAGCCTTGGCAAACCAAGTATCACTGTTTCACTTAACTCCTTCCACACAATCGCTGTTGTCACTTTTTTAAAACAGGCATACAGTTATTTTAATGTCTGTTGTACAGGAGGGTTGGCACTCATGGCTAGTGACTGTAGGTTGAATTGCTTGGTTACATGGCCTTCAGACCAAGCTTCTCTAAGGTGAAAGATGATAACAGGAGATAGGCGCCACTCAGCTACTTGCCCGGGTTAGTAGGAAATATGGAACTCAAGGCAATTAGAGCCCACATTGCTGTACCTCAGGATGGTGCAGAAGCTTACCATCTTCCACTACCTATCCAGGCCAGGAGCACGCACACACATTTGCATACTTACACTCACTTGAATGAAAGAGATTTACATTTCAGACATTTACTCTGTCACATTTCCAAGCAGAAATTAAATTACAAACTCACACGACCATTCTACATTTTCCTCGGCGTTCTTCGCAGGATGTCACTGTACACGAACATAAATTATACTTATGATATCTGGAAGAGTTGCAAAAATTGAGGTAACCCACCCACGGGTACTTGGATTACAAAACCAACTGCCTTGTCTGGCGGCAAAATGTTAAATTCAAACACTGATCAAAACAGTAAATACACATTGCTGACCGAGTGATGGCGTGTGCGAGAGAGGAGGAGTTAAAAGGTTCCAGAATGAAGTTAGGTTAACAATAAGATGATGATCAGCTAAACAAGTACAGTAGAGCCCCGATTTAACGAACTCGGGAATAACGAAAACAGCAATTTTACTAAAAGAATTTTAGGAACCTTCAAAAAGTGACATAAAAATGTATTAAATAACTAACTAACTTTGATAAAATCGAATATTAATCGTAAGTTACCGTATTTACGCGAATATAACACCCGCCCGTGTATAACAACCTCCCCAATTTTGACTTTCATAAATTAAAAATATGAAATATTTGTGTATAACAGCCCCAGCGAAAAAGAACTCCTTTCTAGCCAATAATGTCGACCATAGAACATCAAAGAAGATAATAAAGTCATCCAAGTTAACATTTTAAAGTACATAATATTTTACCAAAAACATTTTCAGGAAGAAAAACGTGTCTTAGTGTACAAGTGGTGTGTCTTCGCTACATACTCTTCAGCAGTTGCGGCCGTTGCATACGAGCGTATTGCAGAGTGGAATATCTACCGCGAAGATAT
>PNEQ01024492.1:0-20572 GCA_003012365.1 Medauroidea extradentata | reverse complement strand
CAGAAGACCTCAAGAGTGAAGACAGCGGTGCACTCGGGGTGCTGCGCAGCACATGGTGAGCCATCACCACTTCCGACTGATAAGGTTGTACATTGTCATTGTTAGAAATACTGTTTATTGTGATTTATAGTGTTTAATTAATTGATGGTAGACTTTTCTTGTGCTTTAATTGTCAAAGTTAATTAACGTGTCTGTGACATAGGAGTAATTGTGTGCATAACTAATTGTGTTGTGAGAGTTCTAGTTGATTACTGTTTTGTGTATTTCGTAGCTTTGTGAGCTATTAAATCCAGTACTTAATTTAACTCTTTTATTTGTAATTCTAAGACCTCTATCCCAAAGAACTCATGGGAATTGCCCACATGTAAAGTTTGTGCTCCTCAAACTTGTAACAATATGACACAATAAGTGTTATGAGCAAAGACAATAGAAGAGACAAGTAATATTGTGTAAGGTAGTAGATCAGATTCTGAGAAAAGAAATAAGAAGGAAATTATGTAACGGAAAAAGTTAAAATTAAATTTTACACAGTTTTAGTAATACTGTAGAATATTGAAGTAGGTTTACAATGGGAAGGTTTATGTATAGGAGGGTAAATTAATTGTGTTGGTTAGTGTTATAGATTGCTGAAAACGGTAGGATTGGTTTGTGAAATAGTACCACGCAAACTAGTGAAGCGTTGATTAGAATTACGTGATCGGTTGTTTGAAGTGTTAGCGTATTTCATTTTATGTAAAGACATATTATTTTTGATTTGTATAACTGAATGACGTATGTGCAATGTCAGATTGTAAGGTTAAGTCGTTGAGGTAAGACTGTCACATGACACTGCCTTCGTGACTTTCTGACGCCTGCATGGTGTCTGTAACATCCGCCCACGTGCATACTGCTGTGCTGTGCGAGACGTCGGTGTAAGAAGCGCAGGGCAAGCACTCTCGCATGTCGCTGTCGCATGGAGCAACCTGACTCGACTCTGGACTCTGGGGGTTAATTAAATATCACCACTTGCGTTTTGCACCGACGCAGCGCAACGCAAGGAAATCTGCTCTGCACCTGCACCTCGGGTCGTAATCGGAATTAAATATACTCCAATACGCAATACGCAAGGGGCGGAGCATATTTTGGCTTGGCGCAACTGCCTCCCCTCTCCAATTTACACAAGCCAATCAGAAAATTTGTAACATCATTCTCACTGCCACATGAACGGCAAAAGCTGTCTGCACGCCCGCATGCTTACATGCAGATATAGCTTCCATGTAGCAGTGAACATTTCTCGCGCTAAAAGTAATGTTTTGGTTAAGTTTTTTTGTAACCTCAAATTTTGTAGCCTTCGCGTGATTAAAGAAGGATGTAAGAAGTATAGGTTCATTTCAAATTAGGTATTAAGGAAAATTTTTACAAAGTTTTCATTACAAGTGTATATGTCGTAGTTGTGTTTTGAAGTGTGAAAGTAAATTTCCTTAATGTCGTGGTTCTTGTGTAGTGGATGCGTGTGTTCACTTCCTACTCTCCTATTACATTTTAAGTCTTAAGAAAAATTATGTCACTACTACAATGATAGCTCAGTGGTAGCATGTTTTTAATTTAATTTAATGGTCCCGGGTTAGAATCTCTGTCAGGGCACGATTGTTTTTTATCTGAACTATAATTTTTTGCTGAATTCAAAGCGTGCACATACAAGACTTTTACCAGTACGAAATTGTAGTATCATACTTGCAGACTCTACAGCTATCAAAATAATTGTATTTTATGTTTTAAAATAAGGTGACGCGAGAGTTGCACGCGTGGACTTGTAATATGGAGATCGTTGGTTCAAATACCAGTACATTCACACTGATATTTTGTTTACCAAATTTATTCCGAAATCACTCAAGTACATTGCTTTACATAACTTCTATATATGTGTAATTACTTTCTTGTTTTCCTGTTTGCTTATTTGTTTGAGTGATTTGTTCCATCCCTGATCACATCGAGATGGGCAAAGCGTAAAATAATTACACATCTACTGTATAACCTATCTACTTATAATCATTTATTCATATATAAATCGACTAAACATACTTAAACTCATGTCCACTGCTTGACGCATAGACACAAACACTCTCTTAGCTCCACACAGAACTATGTACATACATTCCGAACACATCGCCGGAAGCACAACACACAGCACATCGCAAGTCTAAGTGAGCGACACCACATGCATTTCCCTTTCGGATTAACACTAGTGTTTTCTTAAACTTAACAAGAAAACTACTTACTATAGTATTATATCTACACATAAAATCGTAGACGCGTTTCTATATTATTCCATGCTTTTAAATTCATATTACAGATATGTATACGCGACGTGGAAACATTACACAAGCATAGATATAGATTGTTAACCATATAGTTAGTTTTTATCACTGGACGATCCCGTCCATTATAGACGTTCACTTTTCATCTACAACAGACATCATATACGATGCGCAACATGAATGTAAAATACATTATACTGTATTATACTAATAAGCGGGAACTAAAATTTTTTACGTCTCCCTTCACTTTCCTACACTGCATGTAAATTAGAAATTAATTTGAATTTTTCATACCTTCAAGAGTTTCTTTCATACCCATTCCAGCTCTAATACGTCTTAATTTCCTTTAAAGTTCATATCTCAGTCCGACTTGAACCCAAACATTCTAAATCATATCAATTCTTCCAGCGATAATGTAATCGATGTTGAGCACCGACCAAAATCTCTCACTCACCCTAATGTTTCCATAAGTAAAGAAAATATATAAACAATATTACATTAATTAACACGATGTATAACTTATATACAAAACTATCACTTCTACATTACTCGTCTTAACTATAAATGCCCCCCTTCTTCCTTCCCTACACACGCTTATCATAGTCGGACAAATAACCTAACTATGAAGAAAATAATCACATTATTCCGCGAACGGACAAATTATTATAGTTCTTCCAAAAACATTGAAAGATTAGATCAATAATTGTTATTCAAATACTACAGCTATTCATTTTTTACTTTACATGATTCCATCATAAACATACCATCCAAAATTACATCTGTTCATAAAAAAAAATTAAAATAATGAACCTAAAATTTGCTAAAACATTGAATATAGGTAAGCATCCATCGAACCCAGGTTCAGTAGGGCGCGAGATGTCGGTACACTAACAACTGCTAACAGCAAGTTACAGCCACACGCAAGGCTACACAGTGATTCGCATTGGCGGACATCATTCTTTATGTAACATAGCGAGCTGAATTTGACTATCAAATGTAAAAACTAGAATTTCTTTGCTACCTTCCGTATTTGTCAGGTCTGTTTGTACCTCGGAGAGAAGTTTCGCGCAGAGTATTGTTTTACAAAACTAATCTTTGTCCAGTATATTCTGTTAGGAGTCGGTTTGTACGAGTTACCTTGTAAGAGTTACAGCCAAGTTACTTCAGATCTTTCCATCTCACTCTTCACATATGTCATTTCAGTCGAACTTTAAGCTCACTAACCAAAAGAAATTAAAAACTTACACGTACTGATTGATACAATGATTAACCTACACATAGGACGAGTCCTTCAATTACATCACATCAACTATAAATACAACACTTTTTTCTACCCTGTACATACCTAATCAAGTCAAACATTAGCTTAAATAACTAAAATTACAAGTTTACAAATACCTGGTAATATCAATCTTAATGTAAAAACTATGTCACAACATTCTATTTACATGGTATCGCAATAATTTTTTAATTTTTCCGATATTTTCTGCAAACATAATAAACCTACCATTAACGAAAGCCTTTAGAGCTGATCACAACTGATAAATCTATACCATACAGAACTAACCCATACATAACAGAGTTCAATTTTCATCTAATCTAATTGACCATATACAATAAATACACAAAACTACCAAAGTCGAGTTACTCGTAACACATCTCAGCAACACATCTAAAATTAATAAAATTATTTATTATCTCAAACGTCATAAAATATTTCACTTCTGCGATGGCGTTTCTTAATCTCAAGCTCAGCTATTTTGCTTTTAACATACTCTTCCCTTTTATTTTAGCATTCTTATTCATATTATTTTATTTTCTCCATATTCACCTTTCACACTTGTTCTGAATTTGAGCATTGATAAAATAAAGTACAAGCGTTAAAGAACACTTCCACAAAAGATTTACCACTCCAAATCTTGTCGAACTAACATAACTTCCGGGCAGTTATTAGTACTCTTAGCCGCAATACCTATCTATAGCATCATCTTCAGACTTTTCTGTAACCATCTATACACTACCAGTCAAATATTACATACTACCTAGCACCACTCAATCCATCGTAACTTGTAATATTCGATTTACAAACTACCTACTAAATTATCAAGTTAGATCAAACCTACAATCAACTTATCATTTTATATTTGTATGCATCAAAATAAAACCATACATCCGAAAGTACATTATCTTCCACACGAATCATACCTCACAAAATTATCTCAGCATTCATTAACCAACCGAGGCAGATCACATAGTAAACTATTCGATACTGTACGTTAAGTCAATATAAACAGATATTTCCAAATAATATAAAAACTGCACTATTCAATCATATAACTTAACACTACCAAACTCCGCCCCTGTTATATCAATTATCAGTCACTGAAACATAATGTATACGTTATCATATCCAGTACATACACGCCAGACAAAACATAGCTGATATTAATTCTTTGCTAAACTTTTTTAAGACTTACAAACCTACAGGTCACTGTCGTCCATCAAACTAAACCAATTATCATCTAGACAAACGTACCTTCTTTACTCAATTTAACATCACCAGACATACTACTCAGTCAGGTAATACACACAAGACACCATTGGAACATACTATTGAAACACATGTAAAAACCAATGAAATATACTTCAAACCAATCTCCATGTAAAATTTGACCATTAATTTCTAAAGTCATATAATTACTATGAACGTAACATTTTTTGTATTAGAATTCCCTTCATGACTAGACAAACCTGCTCTCTCTCTCTCTCTCTCTCTATATATATATATATATATATATATATATATATATATATATATATATATCACTGCGTTTTTTTAATAACGGTCATAATCATTTTCCATAATACTAAATATTCCACGAGTTAGATTCATTAGACTAAATAATTAAAATCCGATGCTTACAAAGCACTCGATAATATCGTAACGCACATATCATATATTCTTAAAGGTCCGGTCAGTCACTTATGTCAGTTAAGCTACACAAATAATTTTTGCTCATGCACATCAAAATTATCTCCTTTTGTAACCCTCCTGAGACACTATCATTTATAAATGCTCGGATAATAAATACCATGCTAAAATGTTTCAGTTTATATTATAAAATAAATCAAGTATATTTACTAAACCTAACATTTTCGTAAATATACTAGTATAAACACCGTACTATACATTTATTCGATTAGAACAATACCTAGATGTTCAATATTAATCCTCAAAGACAATACTTTCTAACTATAATATCAACTATAATATCTTCTGTTCTGTACCTATCTTAGCTCAGACATACAGACTTTTAATATACTCACACAGAAGTATCATGTAATCTCCAATAAAACAAACCATTGAGTTCATCAATTTATACCATCTTATTCCCTTGACAGCTAACATACAATCAAGTTAGTGCTAATTCTTAATATTTCTTAAAAAAGAGCAATCATATTGTACCGGTAGTGCAGTACTCCAGACCGAACAAACCTTACGAATTTTAGAAACTTCTGCACTAAATTCATTCTCCTTTACAGAATAGGTGTAAATCAAGCACAATATTTTGTGATTATAATTTACGACAAGACTTCATTCGTTTATCTGAGTTGTCACCATCGTGAACGAGTAGGAAGCTTCCTAAATAACTACGTCTTGTAAGATGGTCTCCAGTATGGTGTTCTGTGACGAACGTTATCTGCGCCATTTCATTCATAAACTATGCAGAATTAATTAGTTTTCAGCATATTTACAACATGATTATGCACTCCCAAATAAACTTTGTGTTCATCAGTCATTTATACTTTAGTGAAAGTTATTTTAAGTACAATCATTGTACCTGTATTCATAATATTTATCACTGGCAAAACACGCAAGACTTATCGTAAGAACCAATTCCAAGACCAAGAAGAAGAATAAAAATCATCTGCTATTCACAACTTCCTTCGTCAAACCTAAAGCTTCTACACAATACATTTTGAAACATATTAATTTTAATAAATCAGTTTCATCCACATTTATCACCATAATTTTCATATTTTTAAACATTTAAAACAGAGTCACACGTTACCTACAAACACTGCATGCTTGGTATGTTTGTGTTTTAGTTATAATCCCATCATGTACAGCATAGTCTTGTGCGAAAGAGTTTTTATTTATACATAGTTCAACTAAACCTTACTGAAAAAAAACTTCCATCTTACTTTTAAATGTTATACGGGAAATAAATTATCAACCCGGGAGTCTATTGAGTAATTAATTTTCAAATTTATTTCAGTAATGAAGAAATTACACAAAATAATCGTATCTCAATAAACGCGTTCTATAGTCACAAAAATTAAGAAACCATGTTGTAGCATCTTTTGAAGTAGTGTTTCTGACGAACATTTAATCCTTGTTTTTTCACATATACTGCACTACAGTTGACACATGAGTAAGTCTTCTAGGTAGTACCGAACTTGCAGTTGCTTTCTTCATGTATGCGTACATCGCAGAATCGAGTGAACAGCTTACAGCAGTACTTGCATTCACAACACGATGAGCGAGAACCCTTTCCTTTACATGTTTTGCTGTGTCTAGTCAAGTTATCATTACGACTGAGAACCTTTTGACACAGACAGTGCTTAAATACCACCAATCATTCTATGCTGGCTACTTCGATGAATCTCATGTACCAAGCTAGAAGCTGGACAGCAAATATGCTGATGTCGTTAAAAAGACGGGTGACAGGCTGTAATCATAACATAATTCTGCTAGTCGCCGTGGGGAGGTCGTGGTGGTTGAATGGTAAGACCATTCGTCATCCTAGATTTTCGCGTGCATGAATCGTGACGGACGAAGTAGTTGGTCGATAGGTTTCCTCGAAGATCTCCCGTTTTCTCCGTCCATTCATTCCAATGCTGCTCAGTACATAACGTCTCACTTCACCAGTGCTAAAAGACCTCGTTGTTGAGCACTGACCAAATGCTCTCACTAGTACCAGTTCAGGATGAGAATTCATCTTTTCTTGGTCAATATTATGACACACCAACCTACAGTACTGTAAGATTACATTTTCTTTATTGGACGAGTTAACTTAAATTACATTGAAATATAGCAGAATACATATATTACATAGTAATAAGAAAAACATACATATGTATGCTTGCATATCCTAAGCTTTCTTAATACTATGCTCGCATATATATATAATTATATATATAAATATGTATATATATATATATGTATATATATACATATATACATACCCATATATATATGCTACTTATGTGTATTCCTGTCACCACGAGTGTTTCTTTTTTGTCTGATGGAAAAAAATCTACTGGTTGGAAACCTTCCTTCATGTATATAAATATACTGAAGATTAGTTGATTGCACGAACGAAAATGAGAAAATATTATAGTCCTGACAGGGTTTCGAACCCAGGACCAATTAGGTCAAATTCCAAACTGAGCTACTAGGATAATCGCTGTTATTAAGTGTACTTTTTTTGGAATGTAACAAGAGAGATAGTTTTTTTATCACTTTGTAACCTTTTAGTGTTCATGTGTGAACTTGAGCTGAGAGTAGTTTTACCTGCTTATTTTAGGTTAGCTCAAACCGAACTCTGATGACATTATGATTGATAGAATCTACGAGCATATGGGTGCTCGAGGCTGAACTAATAAAAATAAAGGTTTCCTCGCACCATACACTGAGCGTTTTACTGACTACCATTGTAGCAATATGGTGCCGAGTATCGAAATGGACTTACAAAAAATTCCTAACTCTCGCAGACTAGTCTTTTATGGTAATGATTAGTGATAACTAAACAACTCAAACCATCAGCAGCTTTCTACAAACGAAACACAGCTCTTGTAACCGTCCAAACTGACTAGCCTTCATTATGTTCGCAGAACAGTTTATGTGATACGATATCAACTTTTCTACAGTATGATACAGCTATACTCGACTGCGCTCCATGAATAGTGTTTTGTGTATGTGAGTTATAACAGCTTACAAGAATTAGCTCACTCTGGATGATGCTGTATTTCAATTGAATATAAGTTAACTCGTCCAATAAAGAAAATGTAATCTTACAGTAGGTTGGTGTGACATAATTTTGACCAAGAAAAGATGACTTCTCCTCCTTAACTGTTACTAGTGAGAGTATTTGGTCAGCGCTCAGTGTCAAGGTCTTTTAGCACTGGTGAAGTGAGACATTATGTACTGAGCAGCATTGGAATGAATGGACGGAGAAAACGGGAGATCTTCGAGAAAACCCACCGACCAACTTCTTCGTCCGACACGATTCATGCATGCGAAAATCTAGGATGACGAATGGTCTGAACATTCAACCACCACGACCCCCTAACGACGACTAGCAGAATTAGGGTATGATTACAGCCTGTCACCCGTCCTTTTAACGACATCAGCATATTTGCTGTCCAACTTCTAGCTTGGTACATAAGATTCATCGAAGTAGCCAGCATAGAATGATTGGTGGTATTTAAGCACTTTCTGTGTCAAAAGGTTCTCAGTCGACAGACGTGCTGGAAAGTAGATCGACATATTCATTTATAGATACTTTTTGTGTAAAATTGTAACGTTAAGAATATGTTTACAGATATTGAAAACTTATTATCAGTATCAGCAGCTACCATTCATCCAGGAGTGTTCTCTGGAAATCGGGTGCTTACTTTGCCGAAACAGTGTTGCTACTGCGGGAATACTTTTAGTACACACTCTAATGCTCGTCGCCATGAACACAGTCACTGTATCTTTAGTATATCGTACAAGATTTACATGTGTGCTAACTGCGATGAAGTGTTTACTCGTAATGATAACTTGACTAGACACAGCAAAACATGTAAAGGAAAGGGTTCTCGCTCATCGTGTTGTGAATGCAAGTACTGCTGTAAGCTGTATTCTCGAATCTGCTATGTACGCATACGTGAAGAAAGCAGCTGCAAGTTCGGTACTGCCTACTTACTCATGTGACAACTGTAGTGCAGTATATGTGAATAAACAAGGATTAAATGTAAGTCAGAAACGCTAATTCAAAATACGCTACAACATGGTTTCTTAATTTTTGTGACTATAGAATACGTTTATTGAGATACGATTATTTTGTGTGATTTCTTCATTACTGAAATAAATTTTAAATTTAATTAGTCAGTAGACTCCTGGGTTGGTAATTTATTACCCGTATAACATTTAATTACTCTGGACAAAAGTGATGGCCCTAGTGTGTTTTATGTAGAAAAAAAAGTAAGATGGAAGTTTTTTTCAGTAAGGTTTAGTTGAACTATGTATAAATAAAAACTCTTTCGCACAAGACTATGCTGTACTTGATGGGATTATAACTAAAACACAAACATACCAAGCATGCAGTGTTTGTAGGTAACGTGTGACTCTGTTTAAAATGTTTAAAATTATGATAATTATGGTGATAAATGTGGATGAAACTGATTTACTAAAATTAATATGTTTCAAAATGTATTGTGTAGAAGCTTTAGGTTTGACGAAGGAAGTTGTGAAAAGCTGATGATTTTTATTCTTCTTCTTGGTCTTGGAATTGGTTCTTACGATAAGTCTTGCGTGTTTTGCCAGTGATAAATATTATGAATACAGGTACAATGATTGTACCTAAAATAACTTTCAGTAAAGTATAAATTACTGATGAACACAAAGTTTATTTGGGAGTGCATAATTATGTTGTAAGTATGATAAAACTAATTAATTCTGCATAGTTGATAAATTAAATGGCGCAGATAACGTTCGTCACAGAACACCATACTGGAGACCATCTTACAAGATGTAGTTATTTAGGAACCTTCCTACTCGCTCACGAAGGTGACAACTCAGATAAACGAATGAAGTCTTGTCGTAAATTATAATCACAAAATATTGTGCTTGATTTACACCTATTCTGTAAAGGAGAATGAATTTAGTGCAGAAGTTTCTGGCCATCATAAGGTTTGTTCGGTCTGGAGTACTGTACTTCCGGTACAGTATGATTGCTCTTTTTTAAGAAATATATAGAATTAGCACTAACTTGATTGTATGTTAGCTGTCAAGGGAATAAGATGGTATAAATTGATGAACTCAATTGTTTGTTTTATTGGAGATTACATGATACTTCTGTGTGAGTATATTAAAATTCAGTATGGCTGAGCTAAGATAGGGACAGAACAGATGATATTATAGTTAGAAAGTATTATCTTTAAAGATTAGTATTGAACATCTAGGTATTGTTGTAATCGAATAAATGTATAGTACGGTGCATATACTAGTATATTTTCGAAAATGTTAGGTTTAGTAAATATACTTGATTTATTTTATAATATAAGCTGAAATATTTTAACATGGTATTTATTATCTGAGCATTTATAAATGATAGTGTCTCAGGAGGGTTACAAAAGTAGATAATGTTGATGTGCATGAGCAAAAATATTTGTGTAGCTTAACTGACATAAGTGACTGACCGGACCTTTAAGAATATATGACATGTGCGTTACGATATTATCGAGTGCTTTGTCAGCATTGGATTTTAATTAGTTAGTCTAATGAATCTAAGTCGCGGAATGTTTTGTATTATGGAAAATGATTATGACCGTTATTAAAAAAACCCAGTGATATATATAGCAGGTTTGTCTAGTCATGAAGGGATTTCTAATACAAAAAATGTTACGTTCATAGTAATTATATGACTTTAGAAATTAATGGTCAAATTTTACATGGAGATTGGTTTGAGGTATATTTCATTGGAAGTCATGTAAAGCAATGTTCTTGAGTGATTTCGGAATAAATTTGGTAAACAAAATATCGGTGTGAATGTATTGGAATTTGAACCCACAATCTCCATGTTACAAGTGCAACTCTCGCGCCACCTTATTTTGACACATAAAATACAATTATTTTGATAGCTGTAGAGTCTGCAAGTATGAGACCATAATTTCGTACTGGTAGAAGTCTTGTATGTGCACGCTTTGAATTCAGCAAAAAATTATAGTTCAGATAAAAAACAATCGTGCCCTGACAGAGATTCTAACCCGGGACCATTAAATTAAATTAAAAACATGCTACCACTGAGCTATCATGGTAGTAGTGACATAATTTTTCTTAAGACTTAAAATGTAATAGGAGGGTAGGAAGTGTCTGGCACTGGGCTGCAGCGAGGTAGGGTGTGGTAGTACATATAATAGACTTTGCTATTGTTCTCGTCAGTAGAGTGTTTTTCTTTGCATACATCGGATACATACATAGACTGTGCCTTGGAGAAATGGACGGTTGTGTACTTCCCAGACTCAGTCCAGCAGCGAGGCCAGATGTTACCAGACACCGCACAGGTGTGCAAGCAGAGCCCATAGTCCAAAGTCCAGAGTCGAGTCAGGTTGCTCCATGCGACAGCGACATGCGAGAGTGCTTGCCCTGCGCTTCCTACACTGACGTCTCGCACAGCGCAGCAGTATGCACGTGGGTGGATGTTACCAACACCATGCAGGTGTCAGAAAGTCACGAAGGCAGTGTCATGTGACATTGCACCCTGCAGCTTCTCTCGTGACTTTGACAAGGTCAGACAACTACATTGCGCTCTTGTGTGCGTGCTTACAGCTACCTACATTATATTCTCGTGTACTCAGTGAAATCTAGTACGAGATCTGCTTCGATTTTAACTATACAGAATGAATTCGATACTTCGGCCTATCCATGCTACTCGCCTAAAAACAAAAAGTTTATAGGCAAATTCAAATACGAATATAATGGTGTGCCTATGACTGAGTTTGTAGGACTGCGAGCGAAGATGTATGCCTACAGGTGTTTCTGCGAAAGTGTTTAGAAAAGGGTTAAATGAATTCAGAAATTTGTGATAAAAAAAAATTACCTTCCAGGACTACATGAGAGTTTAGAACAGAGTGAGAACGTTATGCAAGTAACTGTACATTGTATAAGATCATGGAAAAAACTGACGCTTATTTGGCTAGACGACAAAATATGCGTGTACTGAGATGTATTAAACTCTCTACTATATGGATACGCTGACTAAAAGTTAAGTCGTGTTCATTAGACTATTTATATTAAATTTGTCACTGTAGCATACTATTTCCATTATAAATGTACTGAATGTTATTAATGTGATGAAAATTTATTCTCTCCCGACTGTGACTTACAACCTGGCTACAGCGGAAAAGTCCGTACAAAAAGCTGAAACGACATAATTATCTGGCAAAGTCTAGTAACTAATGCAACACCTACATTGCTAGTGGACTGCCAAGAAGACACGTGTGGTACACTACTAGCAGTTACTATAAAACTACTGCAGAAGTCACGCGACTCCACTAAGACTACATTGCGAAACTGTTTAAGGCTAATTATTACCATACCGAGTAACTGTATAAATGTTAGTAAATTAATCAAAAACATGTGAAATAGACTCACAGAATAGGTACAGGGGAAAATACGTATACATTTTCAGAAGTCTAGTACATGTAAAACTGTAAAACCAAATAATTGAAAGGTTACTAAAAATGTATAAATAGGTTTAAAAAGTAATTTGAGCCATCAGTGGAACATCATGAAAAGATCTGAGCAGACTTAATGATAAAAATCTAACTAAAACATGAGGGGAACTGCAGCAGGTGACGATAATGGGCAGCAACACGATAAACACAGGGCTCAAGTAGCTATTTATACTCCAGTATATGCAGAAAGAGAAGCTGGGACAGGTTGTGACTTGACTGACAATGATGGAGAGGGGAAATGAGGTGGAGGTGCAATGACAGTTCAAGGTCATGTGATGTAGGAAGAGAAGCTGTGACAGGTTCTGACAGGTGCAGCAGTAATGGTGCAGAAGAGGGGAAAGGAGGGGGAGGTGCAATGACAGTTCAAGGTCATGTGATGCAGGAAGAGAAGATGTCACAGGTGTGCCAACCAATGTGTAGGGGAAGGAGTGGAGAGGGGAAGGTACTGTAGATGACTGCATGATTATACAAAACTATAGTCAGTTCCCTGCTGGATGCTGAAGAGGTCGGATGCTGTCCGTCATGTCTGGGAGATGTGCAAGTAAGTATCATAATTATTACTGAATTTATCGGAAATCGATCGGGTATAGATTCGGGAATGTAGGATAATTGATCGATTGAATCGAAAATTTTTAATTGTTTGAATTGATCGGTAATCGATCGGTTATTGTGCAAAATAAATTAAATAATAATTAATAACGATTAATTTTCCCTTTTTAGTAATTAAAATATAGGGGTTATGTTGATCGGTAATGGGGCGCAAGAAATTAAATAATAAATAATATAGATTGAATTTACATTTTCAGTTATTTAAAATATTATGGGTTGTGTGTACACATATACTGCATAGCATGTGAACCTTACAAAATGTCGAGCCGAAGGTTGCCGAGCATTACCGAAGATTGCCGAAGGTAAACGAGCTTGGCCGAGCATACCCGATGTATTTTTTTAACTGAATAATTGCTATATAAAATTTTTTTAAAAGATTTTATTTTTATTTATTTTTTACATATGTGTGGGGTTAGGACAGAATGCGAAATCAAATTTTTTTTCGGAAGACTCGGAAGAAACCTCCAAGATGTCGATGAAAAACAAGATGGCGAAATTTTTAAACTTTTTTTAATTTTTAAAATTTTTTTTTTTTGGAATTTTTCGAAATTGACATCATTCAAGATGGCGGCCGGAAACAAGACGTCGGTAGGGGTGTCGGGTTACAGGGGTCAAAGGTCAAGGTCATGGGGTCAAAGGTCAAGGTCTACCACACAACCACAGCCCCCAGCCCCTGCGCCCGATCCGCAATTTTCTTCTACTGATTTAACCTAAATTGTTGTGACTGATGATTTAGTAATTATAAGAAGAAATATTCTCTTACTCTGCAGTGTAGGCCTACCGTTCCTCAGCAAGGCTGGTGAAATTTCGGATGGGTAACACAAAGGCCCGATTGCAGAGTCGTTTCGAGCGACACTTGAGGGAATTTGGAGTGAACTTCGAGTATTTTTCATTGCATAGTCGCAAGTGGAGTTTGAGTGGAGTGAAAGTTGAGGGAATTCTGAGGGAACACGATACTGCCATTAAAATTTGCTTGATAGCCTAGCACTTGAGGAAAGTTGGAGTGAGATGTGAGTATTTTTCATTGCATAGTCGCAAGTGGAGTGTGAGTGGAGTGAAAGTTGAGGGAATTCTGAGGGAATTCAGAGGGAACCTGACACTTCCCTTGGAATTGACTCGAGACAAATGCAGTGACTCGAGTCAAATACAAAGGAGATAGAAACATATTATTTTAATTTCCCTTAAATAATAAATGTGTTTCGTAAATTATGGCTTTATGTAAATGAACTTTTACTGCCCTTGTGGAAAATCACACCAAGATTACACCAAAAAAAAACACTAAAAAAATTCCTCAATTCAACTCCAATATACACCAAAAATTCACTAACTTTATACACCAACCCATTGGTGTATTGGTGCAAAAACCAACCAAAATTGGTGTACTTACATGGCGTGAAATTAGAGGCAACACTAATAACCGACAATCATGTTGAGTAGCCCCACCAATATTACACCTAAAACACTACAAAAATTCCTTAATTCAACTCCAATACACACCAAAAATTCGCTAACTTGATATACCAACCCTTTGGTGGAATGTGTGCAAAAACCAACCAAAATTGGTGTACTTACATGGCGTGAAATTAGTGGCAACACCAATAACCCACAATCATGTTGAGTAGTCACACTAAGTTTACACAAAAAAAAACACTACGAAAATACCCAACTCAGCACCAAAATACAACCAAAAAATCACTAACCTGGTGGAAAAATACTCCAATATTACACCAAAAAACCACTACATTAAACCTCAATTCACCACTAATATACTCCAAAAAACCACAAAAGTAAAACACCATTCTTAGTGTGTTTGTGGTGTGTTTATCTGTATAACAAGATTGAGGAATACGCTTATCTCTAGCATGTTGTGTTAAAAAAACTCAATTTCTGGTATATTACAGTGCAAATATGGTAACCTAAACAAAATGCATGCCACCATACACACTTTACCTACGCCAACTTCATGCTAAGTAAATACACATATCTCCAGTATTCTGTTGTAAAAACACACCAATTTTGGTATGTTGTGATATTGTGAATTTGGTGAAATTACACCAAACACATACCATTAGATACACTTTATGTACACCAACTACACACTAACTAAATACCCCAATCTTCAGCATTTTGTTACGAAAATCTCCAGTATTGGAGTTGTTATAGTGTATTACATAAAACACACATCAGATACCTTTTATCCGAGCCAACTTAACGCTAAAGAAAGACACCATACCTACGGTTTCGCTGCAAACATTGATGCTGAAGCCAGAAGGTTTATTGAATTATCAACATGGGAAATATTTCTTGCTATTGGTCTGCTTGATGTGTTGACTTAGTTGTTTATATATGTTATTTATTTCTTAAATCACTGCCAAAAAACCATGTAATTAAAGTTTACAATAAGTACCATTATGGTGTAATTATTATTAATGACCTTGCATCAGCTGTCTATGCTGCATACTTGTTCTTTGTTGAATAAACCTAAGCATCTAGTACTTGTGAATCTTGTGCACTTTTTCTGCTGCGAGGCGATTCCTGGTTTTTGTATTAATCACCCCAAACTGCAACTGTATCACTGCTCCTCGCTGTTGGCTTCCACATAAACTATCTGCTAAGAAAAACTAATGTGTTTGCTGTTCAAAATAAATCAGAAAGACTGATGATTTTATGAATTTATTTCTGTGTGTTTATTCCCACATTGTTTATAGAAATATTAGAACGCTGGTAACCAAGTACTTACAAATCAAACAGATGAATCACATGAATAGCACTTCAAAATTCACATTTTGAATGGAGCCTGGCAGTGGCGGCTGAAATTATTCTTATTAAGGGGTTCAGGATCATTGACCGGAATGTAAGGGGGGGACAAAAATATTGACAGAAATGTATTACTAATTTTTTATCCCTATAACGACCTATAGAAGCAGAGGGTTCAGGGGCCCTCCCCCAGGAAAATTTGGATTTTAGTGTGCAAATTGGTGCTATTTAAGTGGTTTTTAAGTCTAAATATTGAATATACAGCTGGCCAAAAAGTGAAATAAATTTAAATATTAGTGTTTAGGTTGGATACAAATGCCTATTCTGTCCCTCCCACTTGTTCTAGTGTTCTAGGGGGCGGGCAGTGTCCCCTTGTCCCACCCTCCTCTTCGCCACCACTGCAGCCTAGAATCACCTAACTTACAAATTAAAAATTAAGATTCTGTCTGAAGCAATGACTAATTAAGCCTATTATGTGACATTTCCAGTTATTACGATGCTCTGGATTCAAAGGAATATGAATAAAGATCGTAAATTTTTCATCAGAAACTTGTAATGCTGGTAAAATGTTTTCTTACAAATGTTGCACGAGTATTTGCAATTATTCTCATTTCTTTCTATATTGCTTTCGTAAGATGATGTGTAATGAGTACAGTGTTAATTTTTCCCTCTTTATACACTTGTTTGCATTGTCCACTCAAATGAATTAATTTGTCTTAAGAGATTATAAAATTTTATCAATTTCCACACAGATGCTACACATTTTTAAACAAAATATATTTACATGGAATAAACTACACAAATGTTTGTACTGTGTAAATATTGTATATAAAGAGATACTGTACACTATTTAAATAATTTTAGTTCTGATGTTCGCTTAAATAACAATTTCACCTTTGGGGAAAAAAACTAAGGATTTTATTTTTGTTTGTAAATTATTATAACACATAAATTGCATCATGTTTCCTATGATTATTTCAAAAATATCAAACATTAGAACAGCAGTAATTTATACTAATGGCTCTGGGTTTTATAACAAAAATAATAATAGTAAAAATCTCAAAATTACAGCTTTATTTAACAGTAACTTAATGCTGTTAAGCTAATAAAATAAATCACAATATTTATCAAAATTCCTAAAAATTTTATGTTGCCGAATGAAGAAGTACTGCAGTGGCTTAGCACACAAAAATACAAACAGCTGAGTTACTGACATAGGTTGTTACTCATCTGCCTCAAACATTAAAAACCACATTTATGTACAATATTAATGTTTAGTGTGAGACTCTTCTTTGTGAAGTAAGTAAATCATTTCTTTCTGACTAGATCAAAGTTGCAAGAGTTAATAGTTTAAATAATGCAACAAAAAATTTACAATATCACACACAAACTGGAGTATGCATATCAATAACTCAGCAGATTAGTTTAGTGACAATAGCTTTCTGATAACTGACATATTACAATTAAATGTTCAGAAAATATAACAGGATTAGGTTCTTGGTTATCCAACTGATCATACAGGCAATAC
Source organism: Medauroidea extradentata (assembly GCA_003012365.1). Classification (NCBI taxonomy): domain Eukaryota; kingdom Metazoa; phylum Arthropoda; class Insecta; order Phasmatodea; family Phasmatidae; genus Medauroidea; species Medauroidea extradentata. Next base: position 2,875 of record PNEQ01024492.1, on the reverse strand, counting down.
AAAACACAATATTATTCGAAAACTACTCAATGTACGTAAGGCTGCTGTCACACTATGCGATTTCGCCGCAGCGGCAGAAAGGGATGCAATTTCACCGGATGGCCTCGTGGTGTCACACTATTCCCGCCAAACCGGAGTCGGTGGGGCAAGAACTTCAATTTTCTTCGTGCAGTGACTGTGGCACCATGTATGTGTGTATGTGTGTGTTGTAGCCATGTTATCTAAATTAAAAATTGTGTGCACACTTGAAGCGGATGGGTTATTACGAGAGCCGGTGCATCACAAGAATTGGGTTCATCCTTTAAATGTTGAACACTAAGAACATGACAGGTTTAAGATGTTCCATCAAAATATTTGAAGGTATGAGAAGTTTTTTTATGATTAACGAATGACACAAATATCGTTAGATGAACTGCTTAAAGTCCTGAGGCCATTCATCAGGGAAAAAAATTATAATGTTCAAAAATGCAATTACTGGAGGCAAAATTAACGATAAAGCTTATGTAAGGACAGAAAATATATTTACTTAGTGAAACATTACATTATGGTAGTCGTACGTTTAAGGTGCACAAATGAAATGTCAATATATTCGACAAATATACATGGAGTGAGCTAGGACAAATACAAACACAATAGGCAAATACTACTAATTAGCTGTGAAACACATATTTTCACAACAGTATATGTTCGCAGTACCTCGTTTGTTTGTATGGTGTTATTTGGTGACGGTGATAAGCTCTGATGGATAGGTGATAGTGTTACATAAGGCGGGGTGGCCCCTGCATAGGCGAAGGAGGAATTTTGGTCTGATAAGAAGGGTTCATAGGAAGGAACGGAGTTGGAGGATTGCATGAATGAGTATAATTTTCCGCTTGTAGATAGTATTGGGAATTGTTATTTTTTGTCTGATGTTGCGAATGAATTGAAGAGTGACAAATTTAAAATCCAGCTTTTCGTCATCGTTCAGTTTCCCGTAGTCTGTAAGAAGAGACATTAAAAACGCCTTATTTGCGTCCTCTTCGTCCTTAGGTGTGGTGTCCAATTTCTGGAACAGTTCCACCTGAAACTGCGTGAGCTTAGACTGCCTACATTGTTGGTTGCCGAAGCGAAGTAGATGTGTAGGTCGGCTGCTGACACCTGGTTCATTGCTTAATACGTTTACTGCATGCTCTTCTACGTTGTTCTCGTGATATCAAGTATCTTCTGAAACTTCGTTGTCTGCAATATTACCCAATGTTTTTCATTTTTCCATCCAGTTCAGTAGAAAGTGGAGGATGTCATCACAGACATACCTTTTTCTTTTTGCAGAGGCAGCATTACCGCTCCTTCCTTGCTGTATGTGTTTCTGACAATTGTCTCCTAAGTGCCGCCACTTGTTTTTCATGTATTTAATTATAACAGATAGGCAGGACAATATGGATATTATACATACTACATACTGAAAAGAAGTGGGGGGGGGGGACCAAAGGCATTCCCCTGGGAAAATTTGGATTTCAAAGTGCAAAATGACGCTATTTAAGCAATTTTCATATCTAATCTTTAAATATACCGCATGTAATAATATCAATGCTTTTTTTTAGATAAAATTTGTTAAATATTTTTTTAATGGTGAGCGGGTGGGATGGGGAGGGGGGCAAGAGACTTGTCCCCCACCCGCTCCCCCCATTAATGTATGAAGGAACTCTGGCACTGTAATGTTGGTTTGAAATGCTGTATGTAATTATTACAAAAATTAACAGTTAATGCAAAACACTATGAATACATTTTATTTAGCTTTACAATTATGAGTTCTTTCATGAATAAATATATTATTTTTATTCTTAAGCATGTACTGTTATCATTACATTCAATTGATGTCAAGCGAATGAAACGAGAAACATTTTCACAAAAATACATTTTGTTTGCAAAGTTTTTTTGTTCAAAGATAAGTTGATGTAAATTGTACATGAACTGTTGTTTAAATTATGTTGTATTAAATTAACACTAATATTTTTGATATTCCTGTTTTCTTTAGCATAATACAAACTTTAGTTGCAGGAACATAGCACAGATTACTGTTTCACATACAAAATAAACTTTCAAAGAAATGACTCAATAGTAATATTATTTGTTGCAACAACTGGAGACTTTTTTCTGAGTACTTAATTGTAATGGTATTACAGATAATTTTCTTGTATTATTTATGTAATATATGCTAATGAGCTAATTTATATTTAAATGAATTGTATGAATTTTAAATTAATTTCAGGTAACTACTACCCTAAACAATTTTATATTTTTTTTATGTTTAATATTTTTTGGTATTTATAGTCATGTGAATTAATTTTGTGAATGCAGAAATTATGGAACAGTAATAAGTAGACTACACATAACTCTATGTTTAGAGGTTTGAAACATCTCAGGCAGCAAAGACCTAGAGCCAGCCAATTTTAAACTATTGCATTGTAGTTTAGAGGTTTGAAACCTCTCAGGCAACAAAGCCCTAGAGCCAGCCAATTTTAAACTATTGCATTGTAGTTTAGAGGTTTGAAACATCTCAGGCAGCAAAGTCCTAGAGCCAGCCAATTTTAAACTATTGCATTGTAGTTTAGAGGTTTGAAAACTCTCAGGCAACAAAGCCCTAGAGCCAGCCAATTTTAAACTATTGCATTGTAGTTTAGAGGTTTGAAAAATCTCAAGCAGCAAAGCGCTAGAGCCAGCCAATTTTAAACTATTGCATTGTAGTTTAGAGGTTTGAAACCTCTCAGGCAACAAAGCCCTAGAGCCAGCCAATTTTAAACTATTGCATTGTAGTTTAGAGGTTTGAAACATCTCAGGCAGCAAAGCCCTAGAGCCAGCCAATTTTAAACTATTGCATTGTAGTTTAGAGGTTTGA
>PNEQ01024491.1:0-20573 GCA_003012365.1 Medauroidea extradentata | reverse complement strand
CGAAATTATATATTGAATGAAACAAAAACATAACTAACCAAAACGAATAAGTTGCCAGCGTGTCCGACATCTTGATCACGTTATACAAACAACTGTTTGTTTAACACAACAATGATATTACATCTTTCACGCAAACAAATGTTAAGTACGTATACGGCGAAACAAGTATATATTTGGTAGAACCGAATGACATGTTTGACCACAAATGTTTGCGCTAACCAAACTACATTTGTTTGAGAGAAACAACAACGAACGTTTCAAGTGAAAATCCAGTTTATTGCCACAAAGATAGACTGAGACAACTAACTGCGACTTGGTTATGCCAACAAAATATTGTTTAACTGAAACAAATATGTTCAAACATATTACCTGGTTACAGTAAAAAAATTTGTATGTTTTTTGTAAACAAGGCGTTTTTAAGTGAAACATCGCATGTTTCAGTAAAACACATATTCCTCAAACAAATATATTTTGTTATGTGAACAATTTCTTTCTCTCAGTGCGCCACTAGATGGCCCTGCAACGCATCAACTTCATTACATTTCCATCTACCGACATAACAACTGGTAGTATATAAAAATTAATGTTTGTTTGCTCGTTCTTCTTCTATGCATTCCTAATACGATTCATCCGATTAGAATGGAACTTAAGTCAGTTGTGCGAACGCCGGTGAAGGTTACCGCCAAAGAAATTTCGGGGAAGGGGGGCAAACTGGGTAGAGAGGCAGAATAGAGTACCCAAGAAAGTTAATGGGCCTTGCGACACATGCCAGGACAGCTAGTTATATATAAAATACCTGAAAACATACCAGTAAGAAATTACTTCATGTTTATAAGTTACATTATAAATACAGTAGTCCTGTCTATATTCTGTACACGGATTGTATATGTACTATAGGCTTACGTGAAAATCGTATGCCTTAAGAGTGCGTGGTAGATAAATAAACGCTGAAAACATCACTTGATTTCTACGCTTTTTTCGAAGCCAATATGGCTAAAGTACTCGATGACAATCCTATATAATGGTATTTGCCAACTTTATGAGTAAATATTTATCCAGAATTACTAATTCGTTACGCGTGAACCCTTGCGCCGCAGTTAAATGCACGAGATTCCGGCGTCAGAGATTGTGCCTCAGAAGTTCGTTACACTGGAAATAATTTTTTTAAAAACGTTGTCTAAAACCATTGTCTAGGATTGCTATTGTTTAATTTTCGCAAATTGACTTCAAGAAACCTACAGTCATAGATTAATGCTTTTAGCGTTGAATTATGTACCACGCCCTCTTAAGTAAATATGTTGGCCTAATACAAATAAACCGTAGAAGCTATATGATTGAAATGTTTGTTTGCTAGAAAAATATAACGTTTTACTTGTTATATTTTCACTCCGAATATCATGTTGGAGTGGTTTGCAATAAATTCGTTTAGTGGTGAAATAGCGCTGAATAAAGGAAATTGAGGTAGGTGGCGTAACTGTAATACGTTGGGCTCGCATTCGGGAGGACCAAGGTTCGATCCCAGGCTCCGCCATCCTGATTTCGGTTATCCGTGGTTTCCTGAAATCGCTCTTGGCGAATGTCGGGATGGTTCATTAACAGAGGCTTTGTTTCTATTACTGTGTAAAATTGTGTATATTCTTCATTAGTAGAGACCATGGTTTTTCGCGAAGAGAATTTTGCCCCACTTTGTTTCAGTGCCTTACGTGCACATCTGCAGTTCTGATTCATGGTTATTGGCAGCGTGTCTATGTGAAGAGCCGTATCTCATTCGACTGAGCCAATTACAATAACGTCCATGTATCACCACACGTCTGTCATTTGCCGGTAGAATCACAAGACTCGTGAGAGTTGAAATATCCAATCACTGACCACGAAGCAGAACTGCAGATGTGCGCGTAAGACACCGAAACAAAGTGGGGCAAAATTCTTTTCGCGAAAAACAAAGGTGCTCTACTGCAGTCTTGTTCACAAGTCGCCTGCAGTACGAAAACACGCGGCTGTAGTAGAAATTTTTCCATTACGTCCGCGTCCTACTACTGAGACGAAGATAATGTTTTATAAGTCAACATCCTAGCTGTCCCTGTAGATGGCCTTCTAAGTGTATGATTCATAAACAATAAAAGTGACATTTATGGGCTTGTCCGGTCTGAGCAACCAGAAAACAACGCCCGACTTCACAAGGTGCTTCTCCAGCAGGTCTGCCATACGTGTGCGATGAACTTATAACTGGTGACCTTCAGATTTATAACTCATGAGTAGAGACATGCTGGTGACCTTCAGATTTATAACTCATGAGTAGAGACATGCAAAATTCGCGTTATCATTTGGTAGCAGACTAAACTTCACATTCCTATACATAACAGAGCATAATCTGCGATTCATTTGGCCACGAACTTTCATGTGTTGTCATTTACGTGTGTTACGTCTTTACAGAGATTGGCCTCTCTACCGTGTAAGCATTCTCCGCGGCAGGTCACGACAATATCGGCCAGCGGGAGACGTCGAACAAGCCTATAGTCACTTGGAGTCTAGTCAGCTGTCAGAAAATAACGTGAATTTTGCATGTCTCTACTCATGAGATAAAAATTTTGTGGACAGCTACAAAATATTTTGTTAGTATTTACCTTGCTAAATGTCATTCTCTGCTCATCACTAAAACGCTTTCAAATTACCACTAAAATTTTCCGTTACAAAAATATTTTGAGTTTTGTACAACATAATTTGACAGGGAACAGTTTCTACTAAATTGGGGACCTGAACTACAAATCATGCTAACTTCAAAATTTAATAATTAAAAAAAAAAGATAAAATATTTTTATTATTTATCTTTGCCCGAAATACGTTACTAACCACAGCAAAATTATTGTATTTTGATGAGTAACACATTTAAGATAGCTACAATGCACACGAAGAATATATTATTTTTATTGTTATTTCTGAAATTTTGGAGTTAGCGTAGTTTAAAATTCATGTCCGCAATTTTTATTTAACTGTGGTCGGTTCATTCGAATGACGCGTTCAACGCTGTACAGTACGGTTGCAGTTTCGTACATAGAGAGAAATTGTTTTGTACTTTCTTCCAGCAGTGTCGACGCGTGAATGTGTTCCTATGAAAGAAGTACTCAGCAACTACTAGAGACAGGAAATTTCGCGATAAGATTTTTGCATCACTTTGTTGATGTGCACCTACATCTCTGCTTTGTGGTCAGTGATTGCATGCCATAACACCCAGCGTGTGGAGGTTAAACCCGCAAATCACAGACGTGATGTGTCGCAGTTATCTGTGTACTGATTGGCACAGTCAAATGAATAATGGCTTTGCACAAAAACACTCTGCAAATAGCCAAGATGTTGAGCCGCAGGTTCGCACGTACGGCACTGAATCAAAGTGGGGCAAAAATCTTATCGCCAAGAATTCCTGTCCCTAGCAATTACTATGCACAAAACTGAATATCTGTTGAACAATCAGACTGGCAGTTGCAGGTACACCAACCAGCCTGTAGCATGTTAGAGGCAAGCATCGTATTACCCCGTAACACGGCTCCAGTTATAGCAAACTAAAAACTGTTGGTTGATGACTTGTATGAACGTTAACACTCGTGCTCTGAGTATATAGTCGGTTCTAATAACGCTTTCCCTTTTAAGAGTGCGTGGTAGATTAATCAACGCTGAAAATATCAATTGATTTCTACGCTTTTTTCGAAGCCAATATGGATAAAATACTTGATGACAATCCTAGATAATGGTATTTTACAACTTTATTAGTAAGTATTTATCCAAAATTACTAATTCGTTACGCGTGATCTCTTACGCCGCAGTTAAATGCACGGGATTCCGGCGTCAGAGATTGTGCCTCGGAAGTTCGTAACACTGGAAATAATTTTGTTTAAAACGTTGGCTAAAACTATTGTCTAGGATTGCTATTGTTTACTTTTCGCAAATTGGATTCAAGAAACCTACAGTTATAGATTAATGCTTTCAGCGTTGAATTATGTACCACGCCCTCTTAAGACAGCCGCCTACTAGCCGTGTGTTAGTGTGAGTGAGGCACGGCGCCAAGGGCGATGTTGACCGGCTCACCTGGTGCGGTATCGCCTCTACCGCAAGACAATGAAACGGCGTGAAGGGGTATCGTAGGTCACTCGCTTGACTGACACTTTCAGTGGTGACCTCATATTTATATTGGTGACATGTTTTAAGCAAAATCCACTGCATGTTTCTAGAACAGTGTCACACGAATCCCGTCAGTAGTTTTTCAGATATAGCAGATTGAAAAAGCTATTTTTAACCATTTGAGAGGTTCCGAAACGATTTTTCTAATCGTCGTTATGCTTTGAAACGACCATTCAGTCACAGTTTGAAGTGCATTTTATTTTCGTACATTGACGCAATGGGCGTATGTGGAATAGTTTCGAAAAAGCGTATTTACGAACACGCTGCAACGTATTTAAGCGCATCGTAGCGAGGACCTTGTTCTGCTTTACGGTTGTTTGTAACGCGCCTTTAAGCAGAGGTGTCGCACATTTGACTGTGCCACTCAGAATAAGTTTGTACGACACCAGACATATGTGATTTGCTGGTGTAACTCTACGACGCTGCTAGGTACAAACATCAAATCATTTGTTCATGTAGAGGAGCTCTATATGTTCTCGTAAAATACTGAAAAATTCTTTCACCAAAATCAGTGACTCTGTACATCACAGAAAAGTTGTATTTTTAATTAATATATCTTTTTTTTTTTTTTTAGTTTTAGTTGCTAATAACTTTTGTGAGATACAATCTAACAGATCGATTTAAGGCCTTGTTACGGAGTTTTGCAGTGATTTCGAAAATATTTTTTTTATTGCTACCTAATACTCATATCAAAATTTCGCTGCACAGTTTTGACACTTTATATGTTATAAATTGTAGCTGAATTTTTTTGTAGAATTATACTGTACGGTTTTTTAGATTTCATTAACCAAAGTACTACGTTTTTCGTCGTGAAAATAAGTAAAAATGAAGGAAATTATTTTTTTGCTGGCGAATGGTACATTATTATTAAAAACGCGCCCACAGTATGGTGCATCGTGTGATTGCACATAGACTCAAATTTTTTCAAAACTTTTGGTTAAAAACTATTTGAGTTGTTGGCACCAGCCTGAAAAAAACTCGGGAGCAAGCCCTTAAAATATACGGATATTATGTGCAAATACAGATAAATATTTAAAAAAAAAAAGGATTTGTAAAGTATTAACCAAAAAACGGCTAGTGCGGTTCGTAGACACTGTAAGTTTATTTTTTATTATATTTTTATTATATTTTATTTATTTTTATTTATTTATTTTTTTTTGTTTTTTAGCTTTGACTTGAAAAGAAAATTAAAAGGTTTTGGATCTTCCGCACATGCTTCCACCGAAATGTAGGATCTGCTGAACGTTTTTTTTTCTGGGTGGCATGTATTTGGAAGTTTATTTGTGTGCCACCATAAATTAATAATGCGTCCCGTACATGTGTTAAGTATGCGGACCTGTGACAATTAGCTCACTGTCTGTAGGAATCAACCGGTTAATGACAAAATATTCTGAATAAGACAACGCTCACACTGAAGGTCTTAAACACGTTTCGTTAAGTATGCTAATTTTCAAACTACCTGCACAAGTAAAATCTTCTATTTCGACGATTAAAGATTACGTTTCCCATTTGACGTTTGGCTGCTGTGTCAGGGAAGGGGGTGGTGGGTCGACTGTTATCTCCGGATGTGTGTCTACCTTTGGTATCTACATTTTACTTTTCAATCCCGCGCGAAAAATTACACTCTGATTTATTCGCGATCGCAGCGCCATCGAATGTCTTTAAGAAAACGTGTAAAGGAAACATAAGTATTTCAATCATAAGTACTTCAGTACAAAATGAGGTTTCCTGTTTACAATTTGAAACTCGCTCCTCTTCCAGCACCAGCGTTTCCCGCAAGTCACGACTTATGCAAACGGAAGTCGTCGATCAAGCAAACAGGAGCTTGCTGTTATAAAATAACGCGAAAAATATTTAATTCATGAATTTGTGTATATTTGACATATGACGAGTTTTTACACGATGTTCAGTTTGGCGTCTAGGCCGACACCTTCCGCAGAGGCCTAAAAATATGAAACAAAAATACTTACACAGTTAAAGACAATTCCAAAAAGGCTGAATACAGTGCGTGAACAACATAAACAAATAACGCATGTAATTTTTTTTCGTAGTAGCAAGCTTATCAGCACATGGACACAGAAACACATAAATAAACAGTAAAACCATAACCTCTCGCACTGTAAGTAAGGTTGCTGTTGGCGGTTCGGGATAAGATGAGCACTCAAAAAAGCCCTGCTAAAGTTCAATTTTCAGCGAATTCTTATCTTTCCGCACGTAACGGCTAACGACGTGACATTTCTAACCTCTCTGCACACGTCGCTTTATGCTTGCGCGTTGAAGATAAATTGTGCAGCCAGTATGAAAAAATACAGTTGAATAAAAAAAAGTTTATTAACGATATAAAATACAGATTTGTCGATTTCCGTTGATTTTGTTTCTATGTTGTAGAATTTAAATGGGAAAACACGCGGGACTATATTGCGTTGTTTCGTTGCCAACCGTACAAGCAGTAAGGCCAACATAACCTTGAATACGCTGTAGTTTCTTGCAACATAATATGACTGCGGGTGATGTAGGCTACGTCTGACAACGTAGCTGTCTACAGACCAACAATAGGCACCAAATATTACAATAGCGGCATTCTTATTGACTCAGTCAAATAGGGCAACAGCTCCACGTAGAAAAACTTGTAATAAGTTAATGTTGACTTATATGCAGTAACTGCTAATGATATTTTTCAAAAGTTATAATTTTTAGTGCTCACTTTATCCCGAATGATGTATACAGTGTTTCACATCAAAAGTCTATATCTTTCCTTGGGAACTTAGATTTTGTAAGCAGATTCTATTGTTTACGTGCTCAGGCGTTTATTTCCGACCGCTGGGCTAAGTGGTTAGTGCTCCTGGCCTGTGGGCAAAGGGCCCAGGTTCGATTCCCAGCCGAGGGAAATAAATGTAATGTTACCTCCCCTGGTTCATAGGTAGAGTATATCGCTAAAATATGTTGGGCCAACATAACCTTGAATACGCTGTAGTTTCTTGCAACATAATATGACTGCGGGTGATGTAGGCTACGTCTGACAACGTAGCTGTCTACAGACCAACAATAGGCATCCAATATTACAATAGCGGCATTCTTATTGACTCAGTGAAATAGGGCAACAGCTCCACGTAGAAAAACTAGTAATAATTTAATAAGCTGAACGTGTGTTGAAATCCAGCAAGCAGTCAAGTTTTCCCGCAATAAACCATCGTTAGAGATGAAGGTTTATCGCGGGAAAAGTTGACTGTTTGATGGATTTCAATACACGTCCAGCTTACCAGAATATTACTGGCTTTAGCTTGTAGGTGGAGCTGTTACCCTATTTGACTGAGCCAATAAGAATCCCGCTATTGTAATATTTGATGCCTATTGTTGGTCTGTAGACAGCTACGTTGTGTCAGATGTATATCACCCAATCATTCGTGTTACAATATCCTACAGTATGTTTGAGGTTATGTTGGCACAAACAATTTTCACGATATACCATAATCTCTAACCATCATCTCTATTCATAGGGTGCTGTGTTTGTTTCTTCAAACCCATCCCTGCGGAAGGCTATTGCGTACTATCGTAGTTAAGGTCATTCGGGATTAAGTGAGAACTCAAAAAAGCCCTACTAAATCTCTACTTTCAGCCGATTCGTACCTTTCCGCACGTAACGGCTAACGACAGGAAATGTCTAGCCATTTTGGACACGCACAGATAATACACCGAAAAACGAGTATAGTTGCAGGTACCATACTTGTGTTAAAATAGGGACAACAGAACAGTTTGGTTGTCGGTACAATTCTGGACAGTCCCTTCAACAATATGTTTTGTAGAAGTTACCATCTGGTTTGTAAAAGCATCAAGGCTCTTTGTTTCGTCTACAGAACAGATTGTTGAAGGAACTGGACTGAGTAGTACCGACAACCAAACTGTTTTGTTATCCCTATTTTAACAAAAGTATGGTACCTGCAACTATACTCTTTTCAGTGCGGCACATGATGTTTGCACGTGTAAGATGAATTGTGCAGTCGGGAGGAATCTGTATAGTTTGATAAAGTATTTTATTAATTATATAAAACACAAATATGTCGAATTCAGTTGGTATTATTTCAGTATTGTGTCATTTAAGTATGAAAATACACGGAATTATTTTCGGCAATTCATTGCCAACCGTACAGCGAATAATGTAACTATTGTTCATGTTGAACTATATGCAGCAACGGATAGTGACTTTTTTAAGGTTAAATCTTTAGTGCTCTCTTTTTCCCGAACGACCTATAGTTAAGGTCACTTGGGATAAAGTGAACACTAAAGATTCCACCTTTAAAAAAATATCACAAGCCGTTGTTGCATATAATTCAACATGAACAAAAGTTACATTAATGCTTGTATAGTTGGCAGCACACAGTCACATGTAGTTACGTGTATTTTCCTATTTAAATACTACATTACTGAAAGAACATAAATTGAAATCGCACTATCTGTATTTAATACACTTTAAAGTATAGCTATATTTATAATATTACTGATATACCTACTACCTGTATAATTTGACTTAATTCGCGTCAGTACAAAGTGACGCAACCGTTCCGCTGGACGTCAACCGTCGTTTGCAGACGTAATTCAAATTTCCACCAACAGGTGACATAAGAGTTAGGTTTCCGCGGCTTCGCTTGGAAGCGTAACTGAGTCGTTGTACAATAAATGTTGATTTCTGATCAAATCATTCAAAGGTATTAGAAAATGGCTATTTTGACATAGGTAAAATGTTAATTGTAATGTTTTACTATCGCCACCCTGAGTATCTGTATTCAGAAACACCATTTCAGCTTTTTTTTTTCTGTTTCACACATTAAGAAAATACGTTATTTATTGATTATTTTAAGTGCCTCGTTGTCGTTCATGGCAATACAATTGAACAGAACATGAATTCTTAAATTGCGTTTGCCATTATGTAGTTTTTTTTTTACAATGGTGGCTTTGAGTTTAAAGATTTGAATGTAATGTGCACAAATTTACGAGATTCGTAACGACAATAATGCGTGCCGTATAGATTAGAATCGATGCACAGAAACCCGTAATATGTAGACGTTAACTCGCAGTTATTTATACGTAAGTTTACTATTTATTATAGCATGTATTCAACACCCGTATATTTAATGAGTAAGGTATTGTAGAGCACATATTCGGAGCAGTGTAATGTAGATGTAAACGTTGTACAAATCTATATAAAGAAAATCACGTGGCAATGTTTATGTTTAAATGCAGCGGAAGTATATAAACTGGCAGACGGTAAATTTAAATTAACCAGGCTTTTTTTTTAGTGCTCACTTTATCCCGAACCATCTATATCGCACTCGTCTAACAGCCCCTGGTTAATTCCTCTGAGGCCGTCAACTTCCAAATAAGAAATGGATGAGTGAAGAGATTTTGGTCAGCACTTAACATCGAGGTCTTCTGCGCTGGTGAGTATGGAGCAGTGCCGGTATGAAAGGGCGAGGAAACAAGAGATCCCCCAGAAAATCCGTCGACCAAAGTATCATTCCCACACGCGAAAACCCATGGACCGGCCCCGCCGAGAATCGAACCCGGATCGCCTTGGTGGGGGAGGAGTGCTCTAGTTATTGCACCAACGGCGGCCCCAAATAATAATTGTAAACGTATTGGAAAAGAAAACATTTATGTACGAACTGTCCCAAACAACCAAGAATTGAAACGCTGATTTCAATAACTAACCAAGCTCACACTTTTCCAAAATGGTATTATTACTGCAAACTGAAGTACAAACTTCGTTTCGTTTAATGATTCGAATAGCCCCTCAATGTGTATCTTGCTGCTGCGTCACAGGCCAGATGATCGCCGTAGTTGTAAAGATAATAAGTTTTTCCTTCTCCTGAACAATATTTTCTTTCTGGACTTGGATTGTTTTTGAATTCACCGTTTCAATTAAAGCATATTGATGTACGCACTGTCTCCAACAACCAAAAGCTATTTGATCGAGAATATTTTAAGCCTGTCATAAAATTATTTTTTTTTTTTTTAATTTCCAAATGTTTTGCCTAGAAAACAAAATTGGTGGTTTTGTATCCACCGTAAAAAATTGGGAAGTATCAGTTTCACTTTAATATTTTATGGCGACCTCTTGAGTGGAAGCATTTCGGCTTACTTTACGGCGTTTTTATCGCGAACGAAATGTCAGGAGCAAAAAAGATAGAGAGAGAGAAAGAAGAAACCAAAAAAATGTGACCTTGGGAGTGACCTGGCTCGTGAACTGCGCATACGCCCCCTGCCAGGGACGACGGTTTGCTGCCAACTGTTTATAATGCGCCATCGCCGTGCGAGTCACACCATCAGGCGCGCGTGGCCTTGAACTTTCACTTCCTCCTGCCGCGGGTGTCGCATTGGAAGCGTGGTGACGTCATTCTTCGTGGAAGTCCACCGCAGCATCTCGTCCAGGTTTATCCTTTTAGCTGGACCAACCTCCTACGATTACCCCTACCGTCCCTCCACCTTGATCTAACTTCCCCTCCCCGGGCCTATGCATCATCTGCATCCGACTCCTCAACCCCCTCTCCCCTTCCTTGGGCAGGGAAGAAGTGGCCTATCCCAGCCGACGACTCCCAAACTGGGGGAACCTGTCTTCGAGGGAGTTCTCGGAAACCATCCGCGCGCCTTCGCCATTCATAACGAGCCGGTAAAACCTCTCTTCTTTCCTGGCTCGCCGCCCGAGATTAGGCCCTGTTCGCAGAATTCTGGACCATTTTTGAAGCTACCCCGGCTCTGAATTTTTATCGTTTCTCTGGGCCGGACAAATCAGGACCTGACGCTGTTTCGCGGTTCCGAGAAATTTTCGCGAAGGCGTTGCGCAATACTGCGTGACTTGTTTCTTCCCCCACTGGCGTCTTCTGAATGGCATCCGTCCAGCTACCCGGCCGATCTCGTGGTTGGAATACAAGAGTGGTATGAGTTATTTGTTTACTGAAGGATGAGCCCGCGGTGGCCTTGAATGATACGGCGTAATGTTTGTGGATCGGTGAACACTTGGACCAGACCATGTCGATGATGTTGGAAAATATTGCCGGAGCAGTTAGGAATTTACACATACCGTTTATTGTAACTTCAATAATTTTGGTACATCGAAGGCGTAACCGAGATTAGTTGGTAATGATGGCTGAGGAGGCAAAATCCTCTAAAAAGTGCGAAACATTTAAAAAAATTCAAATACGATTATGTTATTAATGTAAAATAATTTTATTTTATGAAAACAACAGGATAAATTTTGAGGTTCAAAATAAATTTAATTTCCTGGACGTACACCATAGGAATACACACAGAAATCGAACAGACAAGAGCAATATGACAATGGCCTCGACCCTCTGCTCAGACCCTGATAAGAAGCTTTCTGGGACTTCATGCTTATTAAAGCTGTATTTTACACAGTTTTGCCGTAACTTACGAACCAGTACATGAGGCGGCTGAGGAGAAAAGATAGTTCCGGTGGAACCGTGAATTTGAAGCATTCTTTAGAAGGCTGTAGGGAGTTTTTATTTCTCCAGTTTTTGCTTCTCAAGAGGTAAATGCAAGTTCCTTTTAAATACTGATGCAAGCGATGTAGTCATCTGTGCCGTGCTATCTCAAGTTCAAAATGGAAAAGACCACTAGAATACTTCAATTCAATACTACAGGAGCCAGAGAGGTTTTACTATGCATCCCCATAGAGCTTCTAGCAACCGTTAAGGTTATTTCGCATTTCCACAACTACCTATATGGCAAGCACTTCATTTGAAAAACGGATCCTGCTGTGTATTATGCTGCCTGTTACATGGTGGATAGAGCACATCCTAGAGTACGACTTTAAAATACAACATTCACAACTCCTATCTGATCATTTTAATAGTAATACGGATGCGTTATCCAGAAGGGCCAGTGGACCGAACAGCAGCCAATGCAAACACATAGAGGAGACAACTGGAGGAGTACCGACAGCTTGAAGAACAATGGTCCAAGAGTCCTTTGCCGGTTACCGAGAGGAACAATCGATGCCAGTTGATGGCACAAGGTCCAAGGTCCTTCCACTGCCGAACATGATTTCTCGATGTAGATTTGCCGCTCGTACTTCACTTATACCAGGGCCGAAATTTTGGGCATACCACTTTTCCAAGAAGTGACAAAAATGATGGGGACAATGACGACTCCGTCAAACCACTTCTTTACACCTGAAGTCGAACGTGATGGTAGAGCGAATCTACCATACCTTGGAAAAGAAACAACCTATCCTGTCGATCTGTGTTGCAAATAATAATAACAAAAATGGGGGTTCCTAGGTACCGTTATTGCTTATCTGGCAGCGGTTCGTGAGGTGGTTATGATATTGCCTGGCAAGCCGGGTAGCGAGAGGTTCGAGCTGCAATCAGGCCAGCGTTGGGAAACCACGGAAGACAGCAACTCACCTCACCCCCCTCGTAGTGGCGCAATATTGAGGACAAGCACGCCGATATATGGCACTGTACGAAGTAAACGAGGTCTGTCGTCCGCCAACACTCATCTGATCAACAGCAGTCCAGTTCTCCGCCGGGACTCGTGGGTCGAGTCCCAGCGGGTGCTCGTCCGTCGATGCCGTTTCCTCATCAATCCAGCTTCGGTAAGGTCGTCATGATCTAATTATGTGGGAGCAACCCTCAAATTAACATAATATATTAATAATCAGTAATATTGCGCTCCCCTCTTAAAATAATAGAACATATTATAACCTATTTTGTATACGGAGTACCTGCCATTGTAGTATAGTAAATGCCCATTTAACCATAACTGTCTTAGTCTTTTAACCCTAAATAGTATCTAAATAAACCCACAGTGTAGTGAAATCCCCCAAATAATAATAACTTATGAGCAACTATCATGTAAATAAAGCCCGCAAGAATAAAAATATTGTAACAAGGTGACGGGGTTGCCGCTATCAATGATGCCGTGAGGGAGGGAACTTAGTTTCTTAGGCGACAGAAGAAAGCCAAATTGCATCCTTAGCAAAATTAAACATCGTATGAGAAGATTACCTGAAAGCCATACCCATACCGGATGCGATCTTTCTTCTAAGCACCCGTAGGCATATGCTAGTATAGGCAGTTCACTTTAAAGTGAGCACTTCCCAACACTTACAATATTAAAATAAAACCGTATTTATTGGGCTATAGAAGTAAACTTTTGAGAGTTGTGAAATGTCTACTCTAACTTTTAGATACATGAAAATTTTCGTATTTAAAATAGTTAAACTGACAGAAAATTGTGTGCAGTGCACAGCTTATCCTGAACAGCAACCTATATCGAAGTATGACGTGGAATGGTTCCCTATAATGGTGGTGTACCGGAATTATGGAAGCGGGTGGCGGCTAGTGGATCCCGAGAAGGCCCGCCGGACAGCGGCATCTTACAGCAAGATTCCTACATGCGAGAATCCGGGGACCGACCCCGCCGGGACTCGAGTCCGGATCGCCTTGGCGGAAGCCAGTGCTCTAACCACTACGCCAATCGAGTCTGCATCGTGAATAAAAGTAACATATGAAGGGATGTAATATTTTTTGAAATCATATATCACTACAAAATAGTTTCGAAAAAATAAAAGTTGCGAAAATCCCTGTAAATCTAGTTGAGCACATCAGTACTTTGCCTCTATGGTAATAAAATAAATTTCTCGTATTACCAATGTATTTGATCTCAAAGCATGTTTGAATAAAATTTAGGTATAGCCAGGCTTTTTACTCTAACCCACATAAGCTATAGTTCACTGAAATATTCACTTAAATAAACGTATATGTGAGGAGCCCTGGGAAAAGGGACCTTAAGCAATTGTAAGATAAGGTCCCTTTTCACATGACTCCTCACATATTGTTTGTTCCTCTGTATTCGAACAAGCGTAAGACGGTTACTTTGCTACTTACAAAGGACATTTTTGTTTAAAATGAACAAATGCAATGCAGCTGTAAAGAAAGACTTTGTGTCAAGTATATTGTCACTAAAAAAGTTATTCATTTTAAATATAACCTAAATGGTAAAAATAAATATTGTCTCTGCATTTAGAAAAAATATTTTCACCGAGCAAAAGATCTTAAAGAAAATAATTATTGTTACAATCAAAGGCGTATTTATTATTTTTTTCTGCACCTTTGAAAACAAAGCACGATTTCTTAACCGTAACTAAGTAGCGCATGTGCATAGGAAACTTTTTTTTAGAACAAATGTATTTGTTCATTTCACTCAAGTGTTAGTGCAAGAAGAAAAAGACGTCGCGCGATGTTCTTAAGTGAAGGTTGTCTTGTTAGAAGGCGTGAATTGCGAATCTTGGAAGTCGATTACTAACGCTACGCAAGGTGACGTCGCTGAGTGATTGCCGCCACTTAGCTCTCGTTAGCAGGTGCGTTGAGGCGAGAATGGCGTGCCCGGTGCCAGAATTCGGTTCCCTGGGTTGGGTAAAATGCAAAATGTGAGAGTAGGGGAGAGAAAAAAAAAACAAACATCTCGCGTGGCTCGTAACCCGCCAAAGAAGACAGTTTATTTAATCATTTTGCGCCGGTTGTGACTTTTTTAAGGCCAGCGTCCGACCTTGACGTTTAGCAGACTTGGCCATCGGCACCCACTCGAAAGCAAGACCGGACATTCCGAGGTAACTCGCGTTGAGGTTCAAGGGAGGTGAGACATCGCATCTGCGACAAGGCCTTTTCCTCCGAAGTCATTCTCACTCTGCCACATCATTAGTTCTGGCTTAAAATTTTTTGTAGTTCTACAAACATCATTGTAGGAAACACAGTTTACAAATAGGCCTAAAGTATCCGTTCAGTTACGAAAGTTGTTTTTTTTTTTTTTGTAAAATATAAAAATTATATGCTTGTAATATTACAAGGCATAGCCTTGCATTAGTACTCCCGTAGGAGGAAGCGGGTGTAATTTAAATTATTAATTTAGTTAGTACCATGCATGCACTGTAAGAAAAATTTTGTAGGTAGTCATTCCTGCAAAATTATTTTGTAGTGAACACAAAATTACATTTTTTTAACAGCAATATTTTAGTGGTGGCAACAAAGTGTTTTTGTGGTAACCTCAAAATTAATATTGCGGGGTAAATTTGTAGCTTCCGCAAAACATTTTTCCCCATGTGAAAATTTAACATTTTGGTACAATAATAGTTCAATAATTTTAATCGTATAACAGTTTTCAGGAAAAAAAATTCCAACCTCTGCCTTCATGCTTGTTACTGGAACTTTTTATACTAGCCGGCCAAATCAGTTAACATGATGTGTGCTGTTTTTTTAGTTTTGCATATTGACCGTTCGGTTCATTTTTTTTAACTTGCCGATTCTAAATTTTATTGCTTGTCTCCCTTAATTCAATCCAATACATGACATTTCAGAGTCGATGATTTCTGACAAATCGGTGATTTTGGTTTACTACCAAGTTTTCGTAAAAAAAATCGTACTTTTGTGTAGTTTTCTAAAAATACAGAGAAATTCTTTTAGTAGTTTTATAAAACATCTCAGTGTACTTTTTAATGAGTGTTAGTAACTAACAGAACAGTAGCCGTAATATTTCAACATTTTGTTGTAAAATTTTGATGGAAGATTCTCATTGATGTTGAGTAAAAATAAAGAATAACAGCACGATCTATTTACTTGCAATTCAAGGGGTAGTTACGCGGAGTTAGAAAACATATTTCTAAAATATTCAGGGATATTTTATGACTTTGAGCAAAAGATTTTGACTTACAAAACGAAAAACTTCTAGTTAATGTAAATGTACGTTAACAGCAACAGTATCAAATAAGAAAAGAAGAAAACAATATATTTTAAATACATCGCTGGAACGGCTTGGCAAATAAATATGTCCGATAAATTTTTAAACGCAATTATCTTATTCCACATAAAAGCCAAAACCACAAATTAAAATTTAAACCTAATGTCACTCTGAAAGGCACAAGTTTTGTGAGTACCGTGTGCAAGTAAGTGAGTTTTTTAACAGCCACGAATTTTGTGAATATCGTATGTTAATTATCTGTATCGTACGCTTTTAAAAGTTTTTTTGATCATACATTTAAATGCTTGTCTGCTAATAATTTATCCTTATTATATCAGAAGTGAAGAGCATTGCCAATTTGGAGGTATTCTTTGTGCTTTGCAGACTCAGAAGGGAAGGAATTATAAGGGTGATAATGACCTGCGCATATAGTGCCTTGTCTGCTCTTACGTACAAGGAACTAAACTGACCTAGTGTTACCCACATACCGCTGGAAGTATGGGATTTTAAGCGGTGATCCTGTAGTTTAATAACGGCAAAATCTGCGGGCCTAGTTCGCTGTAGGACGCTTGGGAGGTTTCGTATGATCTTGGGTACTAGATTTTCAGATATAACTGCGGGAGAAAGCAGTTTCTGTCTATATCGGAAGACCCGGGAAGACTCTTTGTTTGCACGTAATTTTTAAAAAGTAACGAACAATCTTAATTTTTCGTATAACTAGTCACTGAGAAGGCGTAAAAATATAATTTTTAACCCCATGCCAGGGCCGACGAGATAGGGGAAGACAGAGGGGGGGAAATGCATATTGGCTCGTGATCAAAAGATGTCCGGCTCTGTTGCATAGTACTATATTATTAGAAAGAAAAGTTTAACCACTTACAGCAGTGTTTATAAGTTACCATTAACCTTACTTTCACGCGGTTGAGTTGGAAGCATATACCTAATTGATTTGCTACGTGAAACATGAAAACTAATAGAACAGTGGATTTAGGATGGAAGGGCAAAGTGTCCTGAAGATTTACTTGCATAGCGGCTCGGAGATCCTGCCAGCGTCTCTGCTCCCTGCTACAATGTTCAAAGGTCATTTTTATATTTTTAAATATTATAATATCTAGGCCTCTATAGTAACTGAATTCCAAAAATATTCGTGTGTTGATTTGAAAATAATTTTACTCTCTGAAAATATCTGCGCGAGAGGTAATTTTGCAGCATTTGTCGCAATTGAAGAGGTTTTCAGTCGTAAAATGGACGTAAGATGTTGCATTCACCGATTGTACTGTAAATTTGATCTTGCATTGCCACACATTACAAAATATTAGTGAACTTCATAAGTAGCTGTCAAATTTTACCTCAATTATACGAAGCACAGTATAACTCTACATGTCTGAATAAATGAGAAAAAAGTTGTTCTAAGTATTTTAATATCATGAACGATATCCTGCTTATTTGTGAATTTGTGTTCAAATGTCATAAGACGCAGTACTGAAACAAAAAAAGTGATTTATCTTGTTTTTATTTGTACTCGTGTGTGAGAAGCTGGAAGAAAAGAAAGGACGTGTGTTTAGGCAAATATGCCCACCTGCGCGGCAGGTGTCGTTGTGGCTTGTTTGTTCCCAAGGTGTCGAATCGGTGACGTCACTACTGTTAGCACTCTTGCCCGTGTCAACAGAGGTAAGTTAATATTTAAGAACTGTGAGACCACTTGCATAATTGCGTGAGGGCAGCGTGCCACACCAACTCATTCAGTCAAGGCCGACCGTTTTTTTTTCTTCTTCCTAGAAGGAACTCCTTCGAGCTTATATTTTTTGGCAGTGTTTTGTTTTTTTTGCTATGCGGTGTTGTGGTCTGACTGGTACAGCAAGCTTCCTAATACCTATAGGAATGTGCTATTCTTTTCCAAGCAGGCCTAGGTCATTTTAAGTTTTTTAATCACCCTCCCATACACGAAGCAATAAATCACTGCAAAACGTAAAGTTTACAAGTCACATATCTCGAGATAACTTGCGTCATTAACAGAAAATAACAGCTCATTGATTTACCATATGTGAATTTCATGTTCTGAATATGAAGCCTTATCCATATTCCATGACGAAAAGCCAAATTCAAATGTCAAACGGCACTTCCACCCCTCCCATTTTTTTACAATAATTAACCATTGTTACAGGACATATGGTGAACTTAGCATTTGTAAAAAAATTAGTATAGTTAGTTTCTTATATTCACGCTTCTTTCCTTTTTGCAATGTAAATGTACAACTTTCTGTGTTCCATTGTATATACATGGACTCTTTTCTTAATAAAATTAGTCCAATGTAAGAGAAGGCGATTATATCATTAGCTCAGACAAATAAGTACAGTTTATTATTATTACTACTATCGATAGTTATTAGTTGAAGTAATCACACTAGAAAACACGATAAATTATGAAATTATGCCCTAAATTATAATTTTAAGCAGGTTATGTGTGTACTTTGATGTATTTTAAAACTGTTTGAACACTGCCTTGTCAAGATTAATTTTGAAAAAAATATTTCTTACTGTGGCCTTAGAAGCTGACATTTTATTACATTCATTGAAATTCTTGTATTAAAATCTTAACTGCAAGTTGATTTAAAAGAAAATAATCGCCAGAGATTCAAAAGTTCTTACTTAATGTTTGACAACACAGTTCAATAGTAATTCAAATACAATATTTAACATTGCACCATTTATCATTAAATCAGTTTTAATTTATTGGTTGAGTACGGTTTGCATTTATGAATCTCAATTTTAGTGGCAGATATTTCTACAGTAACCCTGATAGACTGTAAAATAGTACTCACAGAATTCATTTTCAAAAACGCATTGAGTTTTAACTTTTTGTCAAAGTTGAAATTGCATGAAGTAATTAATAAGTTACTTGTAGAAACATCTCAATCAAACACGTTTTTTCACGTACCCGTCCTCTTATTCGTTTGTGTCTTCAAATTATTCAGGCCAGCGAACTATTATATTTTACTTAATAATTGAAGTTACTTTTTCCTACTAGCTGTAGAATCTAAAGGCGTATTCACTAACGCTGCAGAATTATCAAATACCCAGCCCTAATTACAGTGTTGTGATTATATTATTTTAATGAATGCTACCGCTAAGATGGCAACTTAAATTTTATAAATTATTAGTTCCAGTTCTAGAGAAAGTGAGTGAGTGAGAGATTTTGGTCAGCGCAGGGATGACATGAGGTGAGTATGGTGCGGCGCCGGAATGAAAGGGTGGGGAAACGGGAGACCCCCGAAATATCCGCTGACCAACGGCGTCGTCCGGTACGATTCCCACATCCGAAAATCCGGGGACCGACCCCGCCGGGAATCGAACCCAGATCGCCTTGATGGGAGGCGAAAGGTCTGACCACTCGGCCACCATATCCCTTTCAATTCTAGAGAGAAAAAAAACTCGATATGCGCCCTTGCCTTGAGAACGACTAGTCCAAGATGGCGTCACTTGTTATTCATGAGTGTAAAACCTGAAAGTATGTCGGCGTGGTCGAATGATTCGAGAACCAATAGAGTTTTCAATCGTACGTCGACTCCTGTCCAATCAGGTTTAAGAGCTTCCAGCGAGCGAGCATACCAACGTGGCACGTGTAGGGATAACCTTGAAGAGCACACGACCTTCAACTGTTTGAATTCAGAAGCACCGAGCGTCGGAAGCCGTGGGACGCGAAAAAATTTGCCTTTTCGTCGAGTCAGTGGCATGTGGTGAAGGTGGCTCATTATTCAGCGAGGTGGCGTGAGGAACGCTGGAGCCAAACACGACTTGAATACGTTCAAGTGCGTGGGGGGAACAACATGTAGCAATCTCGAAGGTCATGCATAATCTTTACAACTGGCGACACTTATTTACTGCGGAAAAAACTTGAGTGTTTCATAGGTAGAGCCACGATTTTATGGTGAAAAGATTTTTACAACATTTCGTTTCCATGCCTTATGTTCACATCCGCAACTCTGTTTCATGGTCAGTGATTGGACGTTTTAACTGTCACACGTCTTGAGGTTTTACTGACAAACCACAGACGTATGGCGTCACAATAGCCTCATTGTTATTGGTGCAGTCAAATGAGGGACGTGTCTGAACAATGACCCGCTGCCAATAGCCGTGAGCAGAGCTGCCGAGGTGTACGCGAGACACTGAAACAAAATGTTGCAAACATCTTTTCGCGACAAAATCGTGGCTCTATTCATAGACTGTCCATATCTGACGCTCTTTCATTACTGGCGCGTCGCCGTCTGACTGGGCCAATGATATGTCTTGGTGCGCCGCTACCGAATATCTGTGATTCGTCTTAAGGGGCCCGCCTCGTTGCCATAAAATCACACTGCAGCGTGTTTGAAGAAGAAGTTTTACACCGAAACTAATACACGTGTGCTCACGCCGTTTGTCTACGAAAAGAACACACACTTCAGACGACTGCCCTTAAGGGAAATGGTGCACGCTGAAAATCAGTCATGTGTGGGAATAAGCCGCAAATAGGCTTAAACCGTCCACAAACGCGTACTTGTATGCTATCAGCGCGCAGTTAGATCGTATATAACGCAGGGAGCCGCTTATCGGCAGTCAGTTGGCTGCGAGCCTTCGTAGAGCGAGGGTGCGCTTCACTTCGCTGTGCGCTAT
>PNEQ01024490.1:0-20575 GCA_003012365.1 Medauroidea extradentata | reverse complement strand
TACAAGATTTCCAAATGCAGCAAAATTAATCATTTTCTTAAAATTTAAAAAATTCATAACTCAGAAACTAACAGTCCAAAAAAATTGTAACTAGGGCATTTTCATTTAATTTCGTAATACTACCATTAAACAAAAAATAATTAAATTCTATGACATCTTTTTTTTTCACTTAGTTGATTTGACATGGAATGTCCCTATAGTTAATGGTGACTTATATGCTGTAAGCGCTAGTGATACTTCCCAAAGGTTAAATATTTAGTGCTCACTTTATCCCGAACGGCCTACAGACTTATAATAAAATATTTTGCAGCATAAAAAATTAGGCTACATTATCATATTGAGTGTATTTAAATTTTACTCCATCTATGCCAATCTCGTTACATTTTATTGTCATTTTGTATGCTGCCAAGATGTTATACGACTGGGGAAAAATGTACGGTGGCCAAGTTTGTGGCTTGTGTAGAAACCCCGGGCGGAAATATTTCAAAACTAGAAATTGGTGTATTGAGTAATGCTGACAATCGTAGGGAGAGATACTCTGTATCCAGGATAAAGTTGTACTACTTTGACAGCAGATGCAACCAATGTAACTGTCCTAAATATTGAGAAGGTCAAAGCCCTTACTTACAGCTACTAGTAGTATTTCAGGGTTGTACGATTGGTAAGATGACATAGAATAGTATTGAATGTATTACTGATATAATGTAAATATGTAACTTATGTATTACATTAATATTTTTAAATTGTTTTTACAACATATATTTATAAAGCTTTTTCAAGTTCATATTTAATGAAGAATGGCATTATGTAGCCAACATGGTTGCAGCCAGGTAACAGGCAATGTTTCCTTCCAGTTCAGCTCTAGGAGCATATAGAAATATAAACAATACCACGTGGAATAGATACATTAGGCCTAGTTTATGTAACCACTTTTAGTGCTAGAGATGTAATTAGCGTGTATATTAACTTAATATTTAAAAATGGGTAAACATGACAGTTCCAAGCTCAACAACAGATTAATAACCATTAGAAGCAACATAATGGAGTTTTTTGACCTTTGTCATTTTACCAGTTCTCGGGGCGTACATGAAATTAAACCAAGGCAAATGGGATTTTAGACACTGGTATAAATAACCACTTATATTTCAAGAAATACTGTGATTTGTCTGTATATCGTCTACAAATTTTGAAATGGTAAATGTAATGTTACTTATATGTCAGTTTCCTCAGAGATTATATAATAGGTCCTACTACCACAGAATCAATAATGCTAACAGAAGCGACAAGGAAAGCTTTTTCATTGTCATCATACTAGCTCTCGGGGCGTACAGCAATATAAACAATACCTACCACGTGGATTAGAGACATTGGTTTATGTAACCACTTTTATTGCTTGCAATACAGTAGGGCCTAATTGGTTTGTATATTAGCTTAATATTAACAAGTGGTAAACATGATGATTCGAGGCTCAACATCAGAAAATAACTATATTAGAAGTGACATAACGGAGCTGTTCAACTATTGTTATTGTACCAACTCTCGGAGCGTACATGAAAGTAAACAAAGCCATGTAGAATTGGCACCATTGGTTTAAATAACTGCATATATCTGAAGAAATACTATGATATGTCTGTATCTCAATTACATATTTAGAAATCGAAAATGTGACTCCACTTACGTATAAATTTCCTCACACATAATACAATAAGGCCTACTAAATTTCATGGTAACCAAACTTCTGCGAACTCCTACACCATGACAACCCAAAGAGAAAAAGAGTACGATAAATATCACTTCTTGTCGCTTCTGTACTACTTATTTATTCTGTGCCGCTGTTGTTCAGATTGTTACTGCACGTCACGTGGCTAAAGTTACTGAAAAACTATGAAAATTAACAGTGCTGCTAATAAGCAGTGTCACCAGGACAGACTCAGCGTTTCACAAATTTTCGTGATAAAATACTGTCTCTTTTGACAGGTAATGGAATGTAAACAAAATGTAACAGCTGGTAAAATCACATGGTGGCATATGAATACATCAAGGTCTAGTTTGTGGATGAACATTTGTGCACAACCCCTAGAACTGTCAAAAAAGTACAGTTTTATCCTGGATACAGTTTTATCCTGGATACAGAATATACAGGCAGTTTGGTAATTATAGGTACGAACGAAAGGGGTGTGCTGAGGATGATGAAACAAGCAAATAATTCTAATAAACATACTTCCGGAAACCAATGGTTTTCTTAATGAGACATAACACGATATGATATGACAAAAACGCTACAATACCATAGTTCACGAGGATCAAAACGTCAAAATTCTGCACATGTGGACAAAGACATTACAACAAGTGTTCGAAATGGGCACCATTCATGTGAAGGCAGGCTTTAGAACATCTTCGCATTGATGCCCGCACATGTTCAAAAATTCAAGCTGTGTTCCGAATGCAGTGGCAACAATCCACAATGCATTCCCGTAGTTCGTGGACACTATCAACAGGGCTGGCATACACCAAAACTTTTAAGTATCCCCACACAAAAAATATAACACTGGTGGTATAGTGTTCTTGTCGTAACATGTAATGTGTCATACTGGGAAAACCATTGGTTTCCAGAACTATGTTTACTAGCATTATTTGCTTGTTTCATTGTCCTCGCTACACCCTTTTCATTTGTGTACCTATAATTTTCAAACTTCCTGTATAAAGGTAATTCTGGATCAAGTAAGCACTCAAAAAAGACCTGCTAAAGTTCTATTTTCAGCCAATTTGTATCTTTCTGCGGATAACTTCTAACGACGGGAAATGCCTAACCTCTCTAGGTACGTCACTTGATGTTTGCACGTGTAAGATAAATTGTGCAGTTAGTGGGAACCGATATAGTTTGACAAAAAGTTTATTGATTATATAAAATACAATTATGTCGATTTCGGTTGCTTTGTTCCAGTGTTGTATTTAAACGTGAAAATACACGGAACTATATTGTGTAATTTCGCTGTCAACCATACAAGTAGTAAGGTAACTATAGTTAATGTTGAACTACATGGATAGAGATATTTTTCAAAAGTTAAATTTTTAGTGCCCACTTTATCTTAACCGACCCATAATATTTTCAGCATTATGTATGCAAGGAAACAGATATTCAATATATTAATAAATTCCGCTTCTGTATAGGAAACCCCAAGGTTTAGCTTGTATAAACATGTCCTCAAAATGTTAAATAATAGTATGGTACAGGCCTCAAAGTGGTCTAATACCTCTAAAATAGTAAATATAGTGACTGACTTGGAAAGGGAAAAAAGTGACAAGTACTGTGCAAAGTTCGCAAGCCTTCACATCATCGGTCGTCGCAGTCGCACAATAGTAATATCGGCTTTACATCAAAAAAATATACAAATTATACAACAAACAGTGATATCCATAATTATAACACCCATAATCACCATAAAATACACCAATATCCACTCAGAATTGTGTTATCCGAAAAAAGCCCTTACCAAAGTGGCAGTAAACTATTAAATAACCTACCATGGTAGTTGCAAAACAATGCATAATTTCAGCCACTTCAATAAAGTCAAATCACACTTAAAGTTATATTCAATGCATTAAGCTTTGTATTCTTTCGAGTTATTACAAAAAATACCAAGAACTTAATCACAGGCTAATTTTGTATAGTTTTATTTATTTTCTTCTTGCTCCTATTTGTCTCTTACTTTATACTTTATGTAAGAACCTCTATGTGACTGCTCAGGGGCTTGTACAGTTAAGGCCATGCTAGAATCACCGTAAGAAATAACAGTAAAAATTGAACAAACACTTTTGAGAGATGCATGCTACAACACACCGTACCGCTACTTAGCCGCCGTAAGACAGTAACAGGGATAGAAACCTGTATATTTCTTACGGTGCGGTTACAGTTATTTTTATACTGCTACTTTACTGTCAATGTAGCACGGGTTTAATGCTTTATCTTGGCTTGTACTTATAAGCATTGCATACAACCTACTGTATTGTATCCGAGATAACTGTGTTTCTGCACTTTTACTGTGTTGTCTACTATGTATCTTTACTGTGTGGTTTATACTGTATTGGCTGCACATTGTATGTACTGTATTTTCTACAGACAAATCATTTTTCATTGTGGAAATGAAATTACACAATGCTAATAAATAAAAAAATTTATAAAAAGAGGGAATATGACGAATTTTAACATCATTGGTGCCCCTATGGATGTACTTTGTTTACATAAGCAATATCAGGATGCGTAAAATCTCCATCTAGCCCTAGCACCTTAAAACACTTTAATCGTTGCATTACATCGATTCCAAGCTTAACTTCACAATTCCAACCATTACTAATTCTCAAACACTGACTAGTTTGGTAATACACTTAACATGCTCAACACACTGCCGACTATCACCTACCATTTTTTCGCAATTAAAGTACTCTATAACCTTTCGTGCATACATTATGGTTAATTTATTGCTTCGAAATAAATAAACAAAATTTATTACACTCACCTTGGTCCTACCATTGATGACAAATTCACCCATCTTCCCATTATTCACCATTTTATTAGCTCTTATGATGACAGAGTCCACCTTACTTATTAATGCTCCAATGTTTCTACAAGCACTTTCCTTCCCATCAATCCATGTTATCTGGTCGCCACGAATTGTCTTCAAATCACTGTTAACTTTACTACTCACCAATTGACCATCTTTAAAAACACCCATTTTATACATACTAATTACCTCATCAAGCACAGCTCTTCCTTTCTCAGGTCCAAGAAAATTATTTACAACACAAAGACCATAAGAATTCATGTGTCTCACAACTGTCTTGCTAATCTCTTCGAGAATGTCATGTTCCTTGCTATTGCGATTTGGAAAATGTTTTGAATCGGCGCCGACTAAACTAATTTCTGGATAAGCTCTAATACCATTAGTGTTTCTCGGCCCCACCGCATACGTAGCCTCCTGAGAAGGCATATCCAAAAAGGTAGGAGATGTTGAACTGTCTCTAAAATCCAAGTTAGGGCTTAATACCTCAGTTCTAGCATTAAGAATTTCACTCTCTGAGCTACCTTCGTAAGTAATAGGACTAATATTCCATCCTACTGCCACTAGTCCTGGATTATCGGCCTTACTGCTGACAGACGCAGGCGTTATTTTTGTAGAGACCGCACTGACAGAACTTGCAGCAGCCGATAGCCTTTTCGTATCATTATTTTTATCCGGTTTATTTCTGCTACAGAAAGTTTTGTGTTTGTTCCAGTCTTGATGTTGATGTTCTTTAGAACAATAATAGACAATCCTGCACCGAGAACAACGCAAGAGTCCTTCGTGCACACCACACACGTCGCAAGATAAAATTGAATTCATGTTTGATCATCACTCCCGAACAAACCTCGCCATGATTATTCCCATTTTTACGCTAACCACAGATAACGTAAAACGACATGCCAACCAGTACAAATCATCAAACGCAAAACACGCACCATACTTTACAAGATTGAAAAGGGTCCCGAAACAGCAATTAATCCTGACGGTGAGCAACGCGATTAGAAAATCCAGCGCAATTTTGGATCAATAAAAAATATTTTTGTACTGAAATTTAGAGCCAATTTCACCACGAGAGTTTAAATATTTGAACCAAGTTTTACTTAAGATAACCTTTAAATAAATGAAAACTTCATTTCACACTTATCTCTGGTGTTAGTTCGTAACTAATAAACTGCACATTTTCCAGTCTAAAGCTGTGTTTAGGCCACGGTCGTAGAAGAACAGGTCTGGACACTCGCCAGGATATTTGACCCCCTTGTTGTTTGGCTGTAGTTCACCAAGTTACCGACAATATTGTGTTTTATTGGCGCTGATGTTACGGCGGTCGGACTAAACTCCGCCCACTTCCTTTCCGCTAAGGTAAACAATTTATCAAAACATATTTTTTATCTATTTATGAAACACTTTCCTCGCTCACAATTTTAAAAAAAGGCTCCAGCAATCCTAAATTACTTTATAAATTTAACAATGGAAAATAGTGGACGGAGTTTGAGTCCGACCGCCCGGAAAACAGCGCCAAAAAGTACGACATTCTCGGTAACTTAACGAACTACAGCCAAACAACAAGGGGGTCAAGCAAAATACATTGTTAGATAGGCGAGTGTCCAGACCTGTTCTTCTACGACCGTGGTTTAGGCAAAATTTAGAAAAGTAAACATATTAAAAATAAAAGTATAATTACAGTTTCTGTCCAAATTGCAAAAATAAACAAAACTTGTTCCAATACTTTAGGCGTAGTGTATGTATTAAATCAGGTACTTGAATTCAATGTTAGCTTCAGAGTATGGAAATAAACTGTGCCACTAAAATAGCTAAAATTACGTAGACTCAGGCCTCTTCTTAATTGCTTGGCCTGCAAAACACATAAACTGTCTTTTGGACCATAATAAATGCTTATTATTATGTGGGAGTCAGTTTTACTCAACCTGACGGACGAGGGCACGCAAAAGACATCCACTCGCTCCAAAGTCAAAGACCAGAAGCTTCTACGACCGTGACCAGAGAAGTAAATTTCAACAACGATCGTTCTGAACGATTAACGTCCGAAAAACAAGTGCTTAACAGAAAATTCAAAATACATAAATCTTAAAACAAACGTATTACATATAAAACTTATACTAAAAATTCATAAATTTAAATAAAAATTATTAAAATATATTAAATATTATGGATGCATTTCCTAGCTATAATGGAAACGTAAAATAATAACGAACTAAACGAGGAAAGTGCTACTCAAGAAAGGGCACGGTCGTAGAAGAACAGGTCTGGACAATCGCCTATCTAACAATGTATTTCGCTTGATCCCCTGGTTGTTTGGCTGTAGTTCGTCAAGTTACCGAGAATGTCGAACTTTTTGGCGCTGTTTTCCGGGCGGTCGACCTCAAACTCCGTCCACTTTTTTCCATTGTTAAATGTATAGAGTAAATAAAGATTTCTGGAGCCTTTTCTTAAATATGTAAGAGAAGCAAGTATTTCATAAATTGATAAAAAATACGTTTTTATAAATTATTTATCTTAGCGGAAACGAAGTGGGCGGAGTTTAGTCCGACCGCCGTAACATCAGCGCCAATAAAACACAATATTCTCGGTAACTTGGTGAACTACAGCCCAACAACAAGGGGGGGGGGGTCAAATATCCAGGCGAGTGTCCAGACCTGTTCTTCTACGGCCTTGAGTAAGGGCCATGTTAGATAAATTTAGAAAATTTAACTAAAATCATAAAATATACAAACATTAAATAAAAGTGAAAATAATAATATTAAGTTAAAATCAATGATATTATGAATAATGACATTATAAAATTAGTGAAAATGATAATTATTCAAAGCAATATGTGTGATATGCTACACTACCATACATCTAAACATGTAATATAATAAGAAATATATATAATAGTGCACAAAGTGGTTTTCGTCTGTAACCAGTTTTTACATACTTTATGCTGCTAATGGAAAATAAAGTGCCTAAAGTGATAGACGTGTGACGCGATTAGAGCAAAAAAATTATGTGTACATCTTATATTTTTACTTGTTTTAATTTGAGTGACCTAGTTTTGAAATTCATGTAAGTCATTTTAACTTGCGTGGCATGGTATTTGTGAGTGTGCCTATTACCTAGGTGGGCTATACATGCGGCATTCGTCTTTCAACGAGTCGTAAATTATCAAATCGTGATACGTTCATTATTTCAAAGTAATTCATTTTGCTAGTGTGTAGTGGATACGATAGTGGCTTTCGTACAACTGTACTTCAATAAATTTAATTAGGTTCACCGAGATAGGGTGTGATATGTGTAGACAGCAATTCTCACAAAAGACTTAAAACTAAAATGATAGCCCTCCCGATTTATGAAATTAAGAGAATCCCAACAGCATCACTCTTAAATATAAAGCACGTGTAACGTGGAAACAAGTAGGCGAGATAGATGTGATGTTGAAACCACCCATCCCAGCAAGGAAAATAGAGGTAATGTCACTGTTCCAAACAATTAGCCAAACAGGTACTTGCAAAACATATTAGCTATTCATTTACCTTATCATTTGCATAAATGTTTTAAATTAAACATAGTTTTTAAAGACTCTGGCAGAATTGTTATTGCTGGTGGTAGTGCAGGTGGCTGGCGGGCTCTAATTGGCTGAACGGATTTTCGTGATGTCACCAACTACTAGCAGTTGTGGTAGTTGGCAGTTACTAGGCAAAGTTCCCGAACTTCAACTTCTTGGCTGCTGGACACAACTACCATCACGTGATCGCGACGCAGCAACCAATCAGACGATGTTTTGACGAGCATGCGCAAATTATAGAGTCGGGTAGGGTAGTTTGAAGTGTTTGGAATTTAACCCCGAGTGAAATCCAACTGTGTAGGAATTTTCAACAACGAGAACTAATATTTTATTTGTAAATAATATAAAGAATTCACTGTGGATGTAGGCAAAATATACAATGAAAAAAATATGTAGGAATTTTTTTTATTCTCGCTGTCTTAGAACCTTTAATAAAATTGCAGGCGTATTCTAATAAACAACAAACATATGCCACGTGAGACGTAACCAACGTAACCTACACTATTTCAGCGAGTAAATTTTTGTAAGTTTCATCGCTGCTGGAAATCCATCTATTAAAATAAATAACAAAGAACTTATTTTGTAGTCGTACATTTAGCTTACGATTTGTATCAAATGATCCTACAAATACAATTAAGGTTATGTTATTGTTTGTATCAGGTCAGTATTGTATTTATAAAGTCAATTTCTGGACACCTAACTATAAACGGAAAGTTTTGTATCTTGCACAAAATTTTAACTCACAAAACTGTACGCAATATTTTTAAACTTTATAAAACTGTCGGCGATGAGCTGAGTTTTTATTAATACCAAGCTAGTAACTGCAATAGAAACTACCGTTTGTGACCAGCATTAACATCAGCAACTACCACCTGCCACCTGCACTTCGGGATTGGTCCATATCAACCAATCACAGCCCACCAGCCACCTGCACTACCACCAGCAATTTCAATTCTGCCAGGGGCTTCAGGGTATAAATAACATCATCAACAAACCAACTCTATTTTCTCGTCGTTTGCCACGGAAAAATGCCCTCAAAATATATTCCGCGGTAAGGATAATAAATCGTTGCCCATTTTTAATTGCTTCTTTGGTAAAAAAAAAAAAAAAAAAAACATTTCAGTTTCGAACATCTACTGTATTTCGTAACTATTAAAAGTTTAAATGTGTACACGAACGTAAATAATTAAAGTTCATAGAACAGTGGATACAGATAAGGATATCCAACTTTTATGTTAATTCACTTTCACACACCCGAAAATTGACCAATGCGCATGCGCGAAGAGCACAGATACACTTGCGTCGAGCCATTTGCTAGTCGCAGATTTTCAGGCACTTTGCGCCGTCATGTGACCACTTGCACCTGTGTATTTGTATATTTAATACCAAAGCAACACAGCGCAAGTGCAAATTTTGCGCTGCACCTCTCAAAAGCGATATTTAATCGGTCCCCTAGACATTTAACTTCCGATGGTACTATATTACCAAGCTTAATGGCTAAATCTCTACCGTGGCTGTCCGATAAAATGTTGATATATTTAAAATTAGCCTCCGGTAATCTACTTTTCCTGCGTGACTCCGTGGATTTTTTGTTTTGACCCTTAATTACATGAACATTACTGTTTACTGAGACTTCCTCCCTCACATCATGTAACACTGAAAACTTATTTTTTATGTTTACAGTTACATTCTTATAAGTGGACCTTTTCTTACCTGTCACTATTGTTGCCCACGTCTGGTTCTCAATTTCGTCATTTACACTAGCACGACTCGTGTGGTTTACCAATTCGCGCAAGTCTTTTTGGAGCAGTGAGATTATTTTGACGTGTACAAAGCACACCCTCTGGCCTAGCCCGTCTGTCGCACCGTATCTGTGCCACCCTCACCTACCCTCCAGCGACACTGTGTCGTGGAGCGTGTTTGTGGGTGTATGTATGTGTGTAACCCCTCTGAGTGTGCCAATTGTGTCCAGTGTATTTCTTAATTAATTGGAGTCATCAGGATTTATGGCAACCTTCTTGTGTTATATATGTATTCGTTTTAGTAAGACATGTGTTTTTAAAAGCACCCTTATACGAGGGGCACTATGAACGCATCCCATATCATAAATATGTTACTTTCTTTAACTTAGTGACTCTGAAATGCTCAATGCATAATATTTTATTTTCTGTGTAATTATGTCTTTAGTTCAGTGTAGGTTTTTAATGTGTTAATTGTATCTTCCCCCACCACCTCCGCTCGGAAGCAGCGCTGTGGTGTTCCGAGCCGGAAACTGGCAGTTGGCATCGGCGTGCGTTCAGGGGCGGCACTCGGCAGCTCGCGTGTGTACTCCGGGCCTTTCACCTTTGTTTTATATAAATCACTTTCATTACAATAGTTTAAAGTATTTCAACTGGAACGTTTTAGCTTTTGTCGGCCCGGAGGCCCCCCCATCCCCTTCCGGCTCGTGCGCGAGGGGCTTACCAACTTTATCATTTCCACCGGCTTCGAGCCATTATATCTGCACAGCCTACTGAACGTGCGAAAGGTTCAGGCCTGCTTCGCTAGTGAGGCCTTCTGCACCCTAGTATTTTGTATGCTTCTGTGAGTAAACGTGAGTAATTATACCACAAATTTCTTATTTCGTTTACGAGTGTTACCTGTGTTCCCTGTGATTGGGTAAGGACTTATGGCGTGTGGCTCGGCCTACAGACCACAGCGTGGGAGAGGCTATACAGCTCCCTTCGCCGTACAAACTCTTAGCATCTATGCACGCAGTCCCTTGGGCCATCGGCGTCACGACTCCGAGACAACAAGGATCTCACTGCTTCAATTAGCCGGGTATTCCTTCCATTACTTCCCCATCCACACCTCATTTCACCTTCAACCTACCGACCCTGCCTAAATACCTCTAATACTGCCTTCCCCACCCACATGCCCACGTCAATTTCGCGTAGCGACTCCAGTTCCTCTTCAAATTTGCTGCCTTTACACTTTTCTTCTTGGAAGCACGAGCAAGACCATTTACCTTCGTTAGAAGCTTGTGAGTTGACTTCCTCGCCATTTTCCTTCGGTTCACTGCAGCTGGGACAAAACCATTTGTTTTCTAAAGATGTTGTTTCTAAAATGCTACTGCATTTTTTAAAGTGAAACAAAACATCGTCGCACAAAACTCCGTTATTGACTATCCGATTGCACTTCCCGCACTTATAATTATAAATAACATTGCAATTTATTGCAGAACTTGGTTTACTAACCACATCACACGGCGCCATGTTGCTCTACTGTCCTAGGCAATGCACCTGGAACTTTGTGATTGTGTTCAAAAACATGATTTTGTAAACCTTAGTGATATGTTACAAATTAATTAGTGACTTCATGTATGATGGTTTTATCCTGCCCTAGAGTGTAATGATTGTACTACATTGTTTCGACGTTGTGATGCATGTTATAAATGTTTATAATTGTCAAGTTTATGTGATTACCTTACGTATTTTATTGACATCGTCTATAGCCTTTTGGCATTGGCCATGGAACTGGGGGCCGATTAAATATCACCACTTGCGTTTTGCACCGACGCAGCGCAACGCAAGGGAATCTGCTCTGCACCTGCACCTCGGGTCGTAGTAGGAATTAAATATACTCGAATACGCAGTACGCAAGGGGCGGAGCCAATTTTGGCTCGGCGCAACTGCCTCCCCTATCCTCTTCCACAAGCCAATCAGAAAATTTGTAACATCATTCTCACTGCCACATGAACGGCAAAAGCTGTCTGCACACCCGCATGCTTACATGCAGGTATAGCTTCCATGTAGCAGTGAACATTTCTCGCACTAAAAGTAATGTTTTGGTTAAATTTTTCGTAACCTCAAATTTTGTAGCCTTCTCGTGATTAAACAAGGATGTAAGAAGTATAGGTTCATATCAAATTATGAAGGAAAATTGTTAATGTCGTAGTTATTTTTTTTATTTTATTTTATTTATTTTTTCGTTCTGTTTGACCCCATATACGACTAAGTCGTGGGGGTATTGAACTCGTCAATTTTACATTAACATATTTTACAAAGTACTATACATAACTTCAACTGTTTAAGTACAAGAAAATCATAGTTTAACTAAAGAAAAAAGACAAATAAAAAAAAATAAAACTTGAATGGTTTGAAAATGGTACAGCACATCCGCTTTACAATACAAAAACAATATATTACATGGGTGATTAAATGCATACCGTTTGGAGACAAAATCAATTTTTGAATGGTTTGAAATTGATACAGCACATCTACTATACAATATAAACACAATACATTACAATGGTGGTTACATGAATACTTCATAGGGAGAAAGGTTCATGTTACACTTACATATATTATACAATACAATACATGATAGCTTCAGTTCACTATAAGTTACAGTACATATGCTCTAGATAATTGGCAGTTAAGATAGACATCTGGGTACAGTGTGAATAAAGTTATTTGTAAATTCAGTTTTTAGCTAGGCTACCTTATTTTAAGTTCAAAATGAAATCCTCTATTTCCTGTAGGGTGTAAAAACATGTATTATCTAATATTTTGTGAATTACTTTGTTAAATTTCTGTACATTTGTTTCTGATGCAATTTTCTTTGGTAGCATATTCTACCATCTAAGACCAGTATTTTAAAGACCTTTTTCAAGAACTATGCTTTTATACTGTATGACCCGTAGCTTATGACTATTTCTTGTACAGTAGTGGTGTATATTGTCATTTTTTAGGTATGTATGTATATTGCGCTTAACAAACTTAAGTGAATGTATGATGTATTCAGTATATACTGTTTTTATATTATAATTTAGAAAGAGGGGTTTGCCGTATTCCTTTTTTTTAAGTTAAATACAATGCGTAGAGCCTTCTTTTGTATTATGAATATTCTGTTACTGTGGCTAGAGTTTCCCCAAAATTCAATTCCATAGGTTGCACCATACTCCAATCATACAACACTGGTGGCGCAAATAGCGGACTCGGTCCTAAACCCGACCAGTGGGCGATGCTGTTGTACGAAAATTCACCACACGAGTGAAAAATATTAATTAAGTAATGCCAATGTGCGGCGAGTTGCAGGTGTGAACGGATCACCTCCGGGCCAGCAAGGATTAAAAGAAAATGTTCCAGACGAAAGAGAATAACTATTGGTACGCTACTGATTATGCAAAGGTGTGAAGGGCCCGGAGTGACTAGCACGTCGACCGTCCCGGTCCGCCGCGTAATGCCAACTGGCGAGTCCTTCCCGCGTGCATGACTTCGTGCCGCCAAAGCGCGGGAAGCACTCGCCGAAAAACACAAAATTACAAAATTAAACAGGGGCAAAGGCCCAAAACACTTGTAATAGCACAACTTGAGGGTTAGAGTCCCAAATTTGTATAACGGGATAGTTTGTTGAAAGTTTACGTAATTTTTAGTTATATGAAATTTTTAACCAGACAGCACTTAAAAAGATTGACACTGAATTTGGACGTTATTTGAATAGAAATAATTATAACACAACACTGGCAATTACAGAACAAAGAAAACGTGAAACTGTTTGGGGGAGAACACATGTAAATATTTGGGCGGCAAGTTGGTTGCGTGGGCGAGTCCAAGTTGTCGCGAGGCACAGGGGTGTTTTACTGGTATAAAGGTTAAAAACGAAAAAGTTGCGAGGGGGCACAGTACACATAAAACACACTTACCCCTGGCCTCTCCAGGGGCGTCATTTGGGTCTACAGGGGGTAGGGGCAAATGCCCCCCCTGGATTTGGAATTTTTGTGTATAAATATATTTTTTTATTTTTAAATGTAAATAATGCTAACTTAAGGACATAAAACTGAAGTTTTATTATTAAAGTATCTAATTTATACATGCTTAATTAATAAAAAAGATGCAACAAGGTCACTGTCGTCAGAAAACAAAATCTTGCCCCCCCCCCTGGAAAAACCTGAAATGACACCCCTGGACCTCTCTATATTATTTCTTGTTAAATGGCATAACTCCCCTTGACGGGAAAAGCACGGGAGGGCTTTTACACGGTATTCAACTTTGACGTTTAATTACATCGCTTCTCGTCAAGGGGGCATATTCCTACCATTTGCCGGTAGTTCTGCTGGGCTGACGCACACGCTGGTGGCACCTGGCCTCGCGGGGGCGGCATCTGGACGCCGCTACCTCGTGTGCCCATGTGGCCAGGTGCGTTCCCATATGCTGTGGCTGTACGGGCGCTCGGAACATTCCGTAATGTTGGCTTGATGCACACGACGGGCTCAGAGAGAGGGAGTTGTGGAACGACCCGCGTCAAACGCCCCCCTCCTGGGAGCCCGTCTGTGCATCACAACGCCGTCGCCACCTTACGTGCAGCAGGAGGGACTCCAGGGGCCGGTTGGCCGCGTGCGGAGGAAGTACCTGCCCGGCTGGGGTGGCTGACGACTGCGAAGTGCCGTTGCCTTCGTCTTGGTGGCCGGATCGTTGTGGCAGGAGGTGCACCCGGGGTGCATTCCGCGGCCTGTACGTCTAGAACGGCGGGAAGGCGGTAGGCCTTCCCCGCCTTGTAGGTGGTCCCCATGGTCCAGGTCGCCCGGGTCGGGCTGCAGAGGTGGCCGTGGAGCTGGGTCCGGAACAGCCGTGGTGGGGAGGGGCGACGAGGGCGCCCTGTCCTCCCCCTTGTGCGGCGCTGGTGTCGGGTCGACCTCCGCGTCGTACTGCGTTATCTCCTGCGACAGGCCGGAGGGTGCCTGGCTGTCGTCTCCGGCCAGCGGCAGCTGGACGTCGGCATCGCCGGCCCCTCCTCGGGCTCTGTCTTGAACGGGCGGTCCCGTTACCTCCACCTCCACCTCCACCTCCACCGTCGCAATATGTAGCTCGCAGATCATCTCTATGTACTTTGTTTACTCGGTCGTTTTGGCGCCTAATCAGGTAGGTGGTCCTGCCGCACGCTCGTACCACCTGGTGCGGTCCGCTCCACTTGGCGGCGAAGCCTGCACAGTAGTTCTTTTTTCCTGCCGAGAGAGGGTGCGCTCGGACGTACACCCGCTGTCCAGGCTGGAGCTGTTCGGGGGGCGTCTCGTGGTCTTGAGCCACTGTTGCGCGTTGCGCTCTTGGTTAGCCCTCATCGCCGCGTGTCGCTCCTGTCGCCTCTCCGCCCTTGCTTCAGGGCTTCCTGGTTCCTCCTCGCTTCCGGCGGCGCACATATACTCGCCTGGGAGTCTGAGGTTGCACCCCAGGAGTGCCGTTGCTGGTGATTGTCCGGTGGCCACGTTCACCCGACACCTAAGTGTGAACAGGGCTGCGGGCAGATGTTCGGCCCAGGTCTCGTGCCTTTTCCCCACACGGAGTCGGAGCTGCGTCTTCAGATCCTGGTTCCGACGCTCCGTGGGGTTGGCTCTCGGATGGTACACTGGTGTGGTGTGGTGGTAGACGCCCCACTTCCCACATGCGTCTCTCCACTTTCCCCCAGTGAACTGTGACCCGTTGTCCGTAAGCAGGACCTTCGGGTAGCCCCATCTTGCATAAAACACCGTGTCAAGTGTACGTACTAGGTTCTTAACACGTGTGCTGGGAACAGCGTAGGCTTCCGTCCACCTCGAAAACATATACGTCACCACTAAAATGAAGCGCTTGACATTCGTGGAACGGGGGTATGGGCCCATGATGTCTAGGGCGACAGTTTCGAAGGGGCGCTCCGGCAGACCTGGCTGCTGCTGTTGCTCGCCGTCGGTCCTCCACGATTTGTACTTGTTGCATGTCACGCAGCTTCTGACATACCGTTGCACCGCCCGAGTCACTCCTGGCCAGTAGAACAGGCGGCTCACATTGCGGGTGGTCTGGCACGAGTCCGGACGTCCGTCGAAGTGTCCGCCATGATCGTGTCGTAGCACGTTCCCGCGTTCACCCTCGAGCACGAACAGTCTCCATGGTCCCTCCCTACCCACTACTGGTGTACCAACTCATTCGTGCATTCCTGGCGCTTGCTCTGACATGTGGGACAGTCTCGCTGCGCCGCTACAACCGCCTCGTAAAGGTTGTTGACAATGGCCTCTTGCGGTTCTGCTATCAGCTGATATAGCTGGGCGTCAGCTGACTGCGGCTCGGGTGGCAGGATATCGTCCCAGTCCGTCATGTCGCGCATGATGATGTCAGTGCGCGGCGCCCGCGACAATGTATCGGCTAGTTGGTTGTCGTTCGCCGCTACATGTTCGACCTCGAAATCATAGTTTTGCAGCGCCATTGACCACCGCGCAAGTTTACTGTGCGCTTCGCGCATGGACTGCAGCCACACGAGACACCTGTTGTCGGTGCGGAGGATGAATCTCCGGTATTCCAAGTATGCTATGTAACGTTTCATCGCCCATACGACTGCTAGGCACTCTTGCTCATTTACGTGGTACCATCTTTCCTTGGGGCCAAATTTAGCGCTCGAGAAGTCTATTACATGTCGTGCTCCCTTGTCGCCCGCACTGGTACAGCACCGCACCGACCCCTTCTTGACTTGCGTCTATCTGGAGGTACAGTGGGCGCTGACAATCGTAGTGAGCTAGGGTCTCGCACCTCGTGAACGCTGTCTTAATGTCTCGGAACGCCTTGTCCGCCTCCGCGGTCCAACTGTATCTTCTCTGCGGGGAGAGGAGAGCTGTCAACGGTGCTGTTAAGGTCGCGAACCCCTGTATGTGCTCCCGTAGCCAGTTTATCAGGCAAAAAAACTTGCGCAGTTGTTTGCACGTGCCTGGTGGTTGGCACTCCTCTACCAAGCGCAGGTGTTCGGCGTTGGGTTCAATCCTCTTCTCGCTGACCACGTGGCCTAGGAATTCGATGTTGGCCTTCCCTATATGGCATTTGGGTACTGCGCATGTCAGCCCATTGATGGCCAGGCGTTCTAGGACGAGCGATAGGTGGATTAGGTGTTCTTCCCAGGTATACGACCATATGAGCACATTGTCAAGGTAAGCTAATGTGAACTCGCCGGCCAGTCCGCTCAGTACCTGCACCATCATCGTTTGGAACATCGCGGGTGCTCCTTTCAGGCCGAACGGCATTGCGCAAAATTGGTATTGGCTGCCGTCCGGGGCCGTGAATGCGGTTTTCTCCCGGTCGTCCTGCCGCACCGGAACTTGCCAGTAACCGCTCCGCAGGTCTAGGGAGGAGAACACTTTCGCGCGTCCATTGGCTTTCAGAGCATTCTTGACGCTAATGTATGGAGGGGACAGGTTTTCTGTCGCGAGATTCACACGTCTCAGATCTACGCAAAAGCACAGCGTGCCATCTTTCTTGGGAGCTAACGTTATTTGTGAATTGTACCGGCTGTTGGCCGGTTCAATGAGTCCGTCTGCCAGCATCTCCTTGATTTGTTCTTTGATGACTTTGGCCTGATGTGGCAAGTTGCCCCTAGGGGGCGTGTAAATAGGTTTGTTTGTGGTGAGATCGATTCGGTGCTCCATCACCACAGTACGTCTCAGGATATCATTAGCCGCGAACACTTCGCTCCTCTCATCTAAAAGCCATTGTAATGCTTCTCTGTACTCTGGGGGTACCTCGTTTGATATATTCTCGAGTCTAACTGTGGCGGCCGGTTCCCTTGTCTTTGCCTCTGTACCGTATGCGGTTCTGCGTTCAACAGTGCCGAAGTGTCTGCGTCTCACCGTGGGCTCTACCACTGTGTTCTGTTCGGTAAGCCAAGGCAGGCCCAAGATGGCATCCTCCCTCAGCTCCGGTGCTACCAAGGCGGTTGTTATAGTCTCAATGTCCCTGATGCGTACAACAATGGTGGCTTCGCCTATCGCTTGGCACTTCGCGCCCTCGGCAGCTAGCTGAACGCGCTGATTGAATTTCATCATGGCTTTAGTATTAACAAATTCTGGCTGAATGAAACTGTGTGAGGCCGCTGTGTCTACTAACGCATAACAGGGGAGGTTATTTATGCTTACTAAAATTTTTATTGATGGATGGTGTCGACTATGGATTTGCTGGAGTAGAGCGTGTTGTGGTGTCTGGTTGTTTACATTGACACTGGGGTACACGGTGACGTCAGGTCCCGTGGCCCCTACCGTCTGTTTCCCGACTGGGACCTGGTGTTCTTGTCCCCTTGTCTCGGCCTTGCCTGCGCTCTAGGACAGTCTTTATGCCAGTGTAACTGGTCGCCCGGGCAGAACTGACATGGGAACGGGGGTGGTTTGGAATAGTCTAGCGAGTGTCGCTGTTTCATGTTGTCATGCACATCACCCTTGGAATAATCACTCTCATACCTTGTGTTCCATTCGTGATGTCGCTCTCCGCCTGTCGCCACTGTCCTTGGTGTTGCTAGTTGAGCAGCTGTCGTGTGCCTGTCAGCACCGGCGCTCCCACGCAGTGTCGCCGGCGGCTGGAGCATCGCTCTCCCGAACAGTGCGGTGGCCTTTATGAACTCTTCTGGCTCGTACGTCAGTAGTGGCACTAGCGAAGCACGGAACTCTGGGCGCGCGGTTTCGGCGATGGTAGTAAGCACTTGTCGCGCACTAAGGTGTAGTTGATACTTGCGCAGTAGGTGGTACTAGCGCGACACAACGCTGACAGTGGCTCGTTCCCTTGTGGCTCCAGCGCGAGTCGGCTTTGGGCTTTTAGTGACATAAACGCTTCCGCGTATTG
Organism: Medauroidea extradentata; assembly: GCA_003012365.1. Taxonomy (NCBI): domain Eukaryota; kingdom Metazoa; phylum Arthropoda; class Insecta; order Phasmatodea; family Phasmatidae; genus Medauroidea; species Medauroidea extradentata. The sequence continues at coordinate 1,847 of PNEQ01024490.1, read as the reverse complement.
TGACAGGAACACTCCCCGGAATTCGTTCCACGCCATCCCATAACGCGTCATACTCGACCACCACCTGCTGGCTTGGCCCGTCAGCTGCTTCCCGATGACTTGCAGCCATTCTTCGTCACTAACGCCGTACCGGTGTAGGCGGCCTTCGCAATCCTCGAGAAACGCCTCCGGGTCCTCGCTCGTTAATCCCGCAAAAGTTGGTAGCGTCTGGAACTGGCGTGGTGTCGACATGGCCGGCGAGCGCGTCGCGGCCGTCTCCGTCACCTGCGGTGTCACTGGAGCGCGCCATGCACTTGTAAACATTGGTGGTATGGACATGTTCTGAATGACTGCTACAATTTTTCTTGGGATAGCACAGTGACCTAGGTTGCTGACCTCTGTGGTGTGGTTCTGCAAGTTCGGTGTCCCCGACTGGGGTTGTTGTGTAGCAGCGATACAGCCAAAACACAGGAAGCCAGTGCCGACTACCGTCTGCTTCTCCTCGACCACGAGGCATTCCATATGCGCGTCTTGTTCACAGTACTAACACCGCAACGTAGTTCCCACCTCCACGCGGCATCGCGGTCGTCTGCACTCACGTACTGGTGTATCAGGGATGTTGCTGCCTCCCGTTGCGAACAGTGTGGAGACTCGGTGTTTTGTGCCGTCACTGGGTGAACGTGCCGTTGCGGCTCCCGCGCTCGTCTCGCACATGTTGCACCGGAAAGGTTCCGTGTGTGCCTTCACCACTTCCGCGGCCGACAAGCATCCCTCGTGGTATTGCGCGGAACACGTCATGCACGGTACAGTGCACTGTCCTGGGTGCAGACAGACTAGGCTGTCACATACTTTACGCTTTAAAATGTCACTGGAATTTGCTTCTTGCTTAAAGTTTGTTTGTTGTGCTGCGCACGCACACGCAGTCGTAAACGGTGTATTCCAGCTGGCAGCTTCCCGTCTTGCCCTACACTGTGTACCCGTCCATGCAGGCACATCATCGGACGTCGCCTGCAGCGGAAAGTCGCGGTTGTCGCGGAAGATGTCATGTGGGTGCCAGTCCGGTAGTAGCGCCTTCACATGGCATCTGTGGTGGGCCGGATGTCCAGGCAGAGTCTCGTAGCACTGGTCGCACTCATGGCCGGTGGCTCCGTACGCGCCGTGGTATGCCATGTCACGGAAGCGTGGTAGTGCGCGCAGCACGGACGATCAGCTGCTCAGTTCACCGACCTTGGCGCAGCAGACTCCCCGCACGCTGCGTAGTAGGAGGAGGTAGATCCGTGGGTAGTAGTCCTGGGAGGGGGGTGACGCTGTCCTTGGTGCGTGCGCTGCTACCCCTTGGATGGAGCGGGGGGAGAGGGGGTCGTGCGGCCGGTTACTGCCACAAGATGGCCGCCTTCGCGTACTCTCTCCCTCTGCTTCCGACAATGGCGACCACGTGGTCTCCGCGCGCGAATTTTACAGTACTGCAAATGCGATGGTGCGTGGTTGTTAACGCCACACAAGTTGGGCGACAATTTGACGTGAGCGGGGGTCGTGATTAAGTGTTGTTTGCCCGGTGCGCCAGCCCGTTAAGAGAGAACGGGCACTCATGAGAGCAGAGACTCTAAGTTTCAAGGCCACGAAGTACAGTAGAAGTACGAAACTGAAATGTTTTTTAACTAAGTAAGCGATTAAAAATGGGCAACGAATTATCCTTTCCCCGGAATATATTTTGAGAGTATTTTTACGTGGCACGCGACGAGAAAATAGAGTTGGTTTGTGACGAGGTTATTTGTAACCTTAAAAACTTTGCTTAAAACTTTTATGCAAATGATAATGTAAATAAATAGCGAACATGTTTTGCAAGTACCTGTTTGGCTAATTGCTTA
>PNEQ01024489.1:0-20575 GCA_003012365.1 Medauroidea extradentata | reverse complement strand
TTCTTCTCTTCAGATGGCTAAACACCTCTTTAATCATAGCTGGAAACGTAAAATGGGCCTTACCAAGTTGGAGGCATGGGTAGGCTCACGCAGTTGGGTGTTAATTGAAATAGGGTGCAGTCATCACAAATAACAATCAAGGATGCAACATCTAAATGAAGTGAAATGACTATTATATTAATTAAATTGCAAAATTTTTTAGACACGGAAAGCCGGGTGCTTTACAGTAGGCAACAGAATAACTGGGCATATAGAGTTAGTCATCGTGGTGATAGTGTGTGTATTGTACCATAGTTAACAATAAATTATTCATAACCAAGCAGTTATAGACAAACTGATTTTCTACAGTAGTACACATGCTCTGTGCTGTAATGTGCATGTCACTATTTTTAATACATTGTAAAATAAAAACATTCCACTTTAAAATCAGTAAGGCTATGAAATACAGTAATTACTATTGAGAGAGTAAGAGATGAGGATTACTGGTTGATAAGAGCCGGATGGTACAACTTCTTAAGGCACTTCATGTTTTGTGGAACTGGTTTGCGAACCACTTCAGCTCTCCACACTGGATCAACGTGTCCATCTTTAAAAAGTAGTTTCCACAGATCAATGTCTGTTGCTGATCTCTTCTTACCAGCGTGCACTGCACTTAGGATACTGTCTAACTTGTTCATGCGCATAACAAACTGTAAAAAAAGAAAGAGAAAACAGAATTTCAAGTTGCATTCAAAAGGCTGTTTTTCAGGGACCCTTAAACCTTGGAGACAGCTTCAAAGATATTTGGTGGGCTAAATCTGACAATTTAAACTGTCTACATAAAACTCTGTCTCAACCCTAAAAGGATTGTTCATCCTCTCCGCATTATACCTAGTGGCCACGGTATGCTGAGCTTCCTGCAATAAACACACACACAGAGACACACACAGAAAATACATTTGAATGTGATGCATCTTATTTTTATATACAAGCAATGTTAAATTCAGTGGTTTTGTTCATGGGCTCCCTAAAATAATGTGATAATTTTCATAAGTGTGTTACCGTATGCCAAGAAATTTACGGTATTCAAAATATTTTTGCAGGTCAAGAAATAAATAATGTACAGTATTAAAACATAGTATTATTTATTAGTGCACATTGTCAGGCACACTATAGTCTGGGACTATTGTACCAAGAGTTTAATTTTACTAATATGCACCAATAAATATCTGAGGTAAAATTTAAGGAAAACATTGATACTATTTTATTAGTGGGTCTTGTGCAATGATTTCATCTGTTACAATTTATTGCTGTTACAACTTTCAGTTTTTAAATGAAAAATGTTTTGGTAAATTTTTACAAGCTTTAAACCGCCACATTTAGTACATGCAGAATTAATTGTTTAACAGTCACAAAAAATATAACTTCACAGCAAGGGACTTGTAATATTATGACAGCATGGCCTGATTTATGTACATTTCATAGCAGGATTTATGTATATGCATCTATCAACAATAATGTGTTATCTTCAACTACAACTGTCTTGATGCTGCTACTACTGAACAATCTAACTTTATTTCTTTAACTCTGAGAGCACCACAACAAGAACACGTTGATTACTGAAACACGTTCGAGCAAAACTACAAAGCGTCATTAATAAGTACAGCAAGTAGCAACACCAACCTGACTTCTCTGACTTATAAGTTTTTCCTTCATGAGCGTGAGCAGCCAGAGGAGCCTACTCTTGCTTGGCATAGATTCCAGCAGCTTTGAGTAGCGCTTGGCTAGCCTCCGTAGCAATACCATCAGCGTGGGCTTGGGCTTCTCTTTGCCTTCCAGCACCATGGTTAAATGCTTGATGTGGTCATCAAACACTCGTAGAACCTTCCACCTCTTGTTCAACGTGCCACGTTTTGCAAACAAATCCTCTAAGCTGCTATGGAGCTGACGTAACTGTAACAATAAATGTACTTTAATATCTGCTGTAATCATAGCCATGTCAAAATTAAACTAGAAACAATATTTTAAGTATGTAGCTGCTTTCGATTTTGTAAAAAAAATTTTATTACCAATACTAGGCAAAACTCAATCTTGTAATGCTCCCTAGTAAACAAATGTAGCTAATTAAAAAACAGTATTAACTTAAGCTATCTTGATAGTCTCGACACAATCTTCAACTTTCATGAAGCATATGCATCCCAATAATTTTTTCCTAATTTGAAAATAGTATTTAAGAGGTACAAATGTAATAGTCTTTTCAACTGTTTACATTTTATTATATCTCGCTAAACGGATACTGCTAAATCAACGCACAGAATTGAGTCATTTCGTCAAACATTTCTCTTTACACTCACAGCCACCAAATACCTCGGGAGTCGTGTACATGTACTTTGTTTTTAAGAATTTTGATAATTCCAAGAAGACAAAACATCTTCAATAACAAAGAAATAAATATTTTTATGGAAGAAAATAATGTTTACATACAATAGCAAAAACTAATGTAGTGCATGCATAAGCCTGCTGTGTAGTTACAGTATTGGATACTCTAAACTTTGTTTTAAATTTTAAAAAGTGCAGTATTAACTGTTAAGCAGTGAGAATTTTCTTTGACTGTAGTACTGCACACTATTTCTAATCAAAATATTCTAACACTAAATAAAACCTACTAATAAATTGAATAAACTATTCACAAGAATGCAGGACAAATGAACCATATTATGCATAAAGGAACCAAGCATAATATTTTATTGTTCTGAAATTAGTAGCAAATACATGAATTTAAAACTTAAATACATTAATAACTTATATGTCCTTTTATGGAATCATGTTCTGCAATTTTGTCATGCATGCAATTGTAATTAAATGCAGGTGTTTTATCATTGAACCTAGATTTTCTCAGTTGCATCACAATGGCGCTTGGTTCTTTTATGCATAAAATGGTTCAAATAATTTAAATCTACACATGCCAGAAAAAGTAGAATGTATATTGAAAACTTACTGTGTCTTCCAACTCATCAAAACTAGATGAATCTTCCGAGGAACTATCATCGCTTTTAACGCTGGACAGGTGCTGTGAAACTGTTACTGCCACCTTGTGTTCGCTAGGTTTAGCAGCTGGATTTACATTATGGTGCGAGCGCCCTGGCCGCACTTTTACAGAGATTGCAGGCTCTGAAAAAATTGCTTCTCTCTGGACTGTTGGAACTTTCCATTGTGAAGGAAGTAAGAATTTCTGTGGCAACATGTTATTCTTCACCGGACTCTTTTTCAAACCTACTACTTTTTTTGAAGCAGCACTGTCAACAGCGCTGGGCTTGCGGACTGGTTTTTTAATATGTGCAACGCTTGGTTTAGTGGTGTTAACTTTGACATGCACAGAAGGCTTCTTACCCTCCGCAGGTGGATCAGGTGTTGGATGCATAGTCTCTATATCTACCCTCGTCTTCGATGAAACTGTAGTTGGTTGTGACCCATGAGAAACTGTTTTAGTTAACTTAATAGTTTTTGATGGTGTCTTACTACGCCTTGGTGTTTGCACTTTATCCGTCTCTGGTTTGGGAGCAGCACCAACAGTAACAGAGACTCTGGATCTCAGAGCTGCAGGTGATTGGCTTTTTTTCGGGGCTGACGGCACCCTTGCTTGCTCTTGCTTCAATGAAACAGCTGAAGCATCATGTTTCTTAGGGTCCTCATGTTCAGAGACACTTTCAGAACTAGAAGAAGCTGAAGAGGAGCTTACTCCTTCACTGAATGAAGCTGTAACTTTTACTGTAGAGGCTCTGAAAAAGAAAATAATCCTATTGCCACTGGTACAAAAACTGTGAAACAAAATAACTTGTCCATAAATCATGCAAGATGTGTGCCACATTTAGTCAGTTTATACTATGTAAATAAGAGTTATGAGGTTGATTAATGTAGAATTTTAAAGTTCTGCAAGCAATGTTTTCCTTACCATATTGTTGCTGCCTTTACTTACTGAACATTGTATACAAAAATTAGAGCCCCCAATTTTATGAATACAGAAATCTTACTATGTAATATTCCTGAATCATAAAAAAAAATCAAAAAATGAATTAGAAGAACAGAGGAAACTTTGGGAAAATGAGTAAATACATAGCAAGGAAACTTTAAACTGGTGTTCCACAGCATAAAAATGGAGGAAACCACTTTAATGAAGACTGGTTGAAAACTGCAACAGAGGTGCATTGAGTGTAGTAAGGCTGCCATAGAAATAAAGGAGCTGCATCAGTTTCTTAACTTCATGTTATTAATAACTTCTGTAACTACTTAACTTGGTGTGCTGTGGGGGATTAGAATGCTGGATATACATAATTAAATTTTTTTTTCCCTTTATTTTATTTGTTGTACTATGTAGGTCTCCAACTAGAGCTTTGCTCAAGGAGACAATTGTAAATAACAATGAAACTATAATTATAATCATTGTAATTGAAGTTGAAAAAAAAAATTGTAGATCATAAGCGAGCAGCTTCATGTCAATAGATGCTGTACCATGTGCGTAAATAAATTCTGCAATAAAAGGAAAGTAGATCCTTTCTGATTGTAGAGAGTTGTTCTCAGACTCCTGCCAACCAGTGTCTGGGGCTCATCTTCAGAGCACCAAGACACAAGGCACTGCAGGAGGATCACTAACCTCTCCTGTGTAAACTAGTTTAACAAACACAGATTTATATTAAGTATTGTAATGCCTCATAACTTTAAACTCCTTAAAATGTTAACTGCCTTCATTTTATATTAAACAAACTAAGTTGTTTATTATTTCAGTTCGACAGTGACAGAACGCCAGATCATGAGGCAAGACTGAAGAGAAACCCACAGATGAATGGTTGGGTAGAGAATAAGGAAGAAAGGGTTTGGTTTAGAAGGGTCTGGGTACTTGACCCCTGTTGTTTCCTTCTCTTGCCGCTACTCTTCAAGGTCCCAGTTTGTCATAGCAGGGGTAAACACTCAGTGGGCCACGTAAACTGATTCCAACCAATACGTACTATCACATGTAACATACCATTTGCCTGATAGAAGAAGTTGTTAAATAAATCTTACTTTTAAACACACAATATTTTTTCAATACATAACGAAGCCTGCATTGGTCACGTTACTTGATGCAGTAGGCCTAAGCCTGCAGGTCGTATTACATGATGCGGTTGGACACTTCTGATTAAGAGAAAAGAATCTCGTATAAATACAAAACTTGACTACAATAACAATAATCTACAACAAAGAAAAGGTGGAAAACAGCCTAGGCTACTAATTACTTGAACCTGTACACAGATATGTACAAGTACCTACAGAAACAGTATTTGCAGGTTGGAGATCACAAAAAACAGATGGACACATTTTTGCGTGGTCGCGACATTTCGCTGGCCTGGGCCACACAAAAAAGTGTCGTCCATCTGGTTTTGTGTTCTCCAACCTGTAAGTACTGTTTCTGTAGGTACTTGTACATATCTGTCTATAGGTTTAAGTAATAATCTACAACAGTAAAGGTTTTTAAACACTGTTGCTTTATTACACCTATTGAGAAAAAACTAAACAGTTATATTTATAACATGGGCCCATTCTATAATTATGATGCTTCCAGTGGAATTGAAAGGAAAAAATAAAATCACTTACACCTTGCTGGGTCTCAGAAAAAAGGGCTCCTTGTCTGCCACACTGATTGCCATGTAGCTCATGGCACCTCGACCATTTTCCAAGTAGCGAGATGTCATGTACATGCGCCCGTCTTTGGATGAGTGTAGGAGGTCAGCGCCTGTACCTCGCGCAATAGCTTGCAACCATCCAGGCTCCTGCAGTTATCAGTAATTTAACTTTATATGTACTACATACCTACTGTCCGGGGATGACAATTTACATCAGCAAATCCTTTTACAGACAGTATCATTAACTTTAACTGCAAATTTCATATGTTGCAAAATATGCTTATTCAAATAAACTTGCATCAATTATGGGATGGGTTACAAAGGATGTACATAAATGTTACAATTATGACAAGTAAAACTATGAAAATACCACTGATAGTTGTCCATACAGCCTGCAAAAATTAAGCTGAAGTTAATTATGCCTCTGATACACCTCTGAAATATTTTCTTGGTTTCAAGGTCGATGTCAAGTCCAATTTAAACTGTCAGTGTGACCTTGAAAATGTCGGCATCAGGGCATGGCCTTAACCTTAAAAACGTAAGCAGTCGTACCTTGGAGATAGGTTTATCTGGTGGGAAAACTTCAGTAGGTGACCTGAGTCTGCCAGGAGCAGGAGGAGATGTGAACGGCTGCTTGAGAGAGCCTTCCTGCATCTGCACGACCAGGTTGAAGAGGTACACATTTCGCACTTTCTTGGCAGCTTGGCCAGTCACTGGTTCTGCACATAGTTTGCGCAGCCATGCCTGTGGGACAACGTTCACACAACACTCTCACAAAAAAAAAGTGTACTACCAACAGACTGTTAGTCTATAGTAAAGTATTATTTCAATATACATACGTTTTATTTTTGGTATTTTATTTCAAATAATGTATGTTAGTTTATCTTCACATGTCTTGTCTGAGAAAGATGCCTGCCATCTTCATTGTGTTGACTTTCATACCATCCTGACTCCCTAGCAAAACAGGGTTTCGGTTGAGAAATGTCAAAATATGGTAAACATACAGTTAACCTCATTAATACAAACCCAAAGGGACCTAAATTGTTATAGTTTGTAATAATGAGGTTTGTATTGACAGGTGTTTACAAAAACGCAAATACGTTATATGTAGTTACAGAACCTTTGGTTCTAAAATTAAAAACCGTTATACCACCACCATGACTACTTTTTTACCACTGAACTTTATTTTACATTGTTTTATATGTAAGGAAACTTTTTATTGGGCTTTTGAGTTAATATTAAATTTCTCATCTTGTTCCAAGAAGAAAGAAAACCACTTTGTATTAACGAGGTTCCACTGTACAGTAAACTTTCTTACATTATTTTGGTTGTTAATAAACATTTTAAAGTGAAATGACTGTTGAAAAGTCTGAAATTAAGAGGCATCTCGTTGAAAAGAACCTAAGCTTATAAGGGTTTGTATTACAGTAAACTATAAGATCGTTATTGTGTTACTGTTTATTTATATGATTATTTTTGTACCCCAATTATGACAAAATCATGCAGGTATAGAACTCATCTAATTTGTAGACTGTACAAACATATTTTACAAGAAACTGTACAAAACCAACAGTGAATACCTACATAACTGAAGTGCTTTGTAATGTGACAATAAACACACGTATGTAACTTACACATCCACAATACAATATAAATAAAAGAAAAAATTAAACATCCAAACAGAAATTGTACATACAAATGTAATAAGACATGATCAGAAATAGTAAAACATCAAACAAAGAATTTTGTATATCCACAATGCTTTTGTGGTATATTAAGGGGGATTGATCCCTGTCTGATCGGTTTTTATTATAAATCGGGGAATAGACACATTGTTTTACTTTTTTCACACTGACAAGGCATAGTTTATTGTTTCATTCACTTTATGGAATCCATATGGTATTGTTTCTGTTAATGTTCCGACCTCTGTAGCCGCTCCCGTAAGTAAAGCAATTTTTCCTTTTCAGCTGTTTCCCGTTGCAAAATAATGAATATATTATTGTTCCAGTAGTTACAGAAAATTGATTAAGTTTGTATCTATGCCTTGTCGAGACAAAAATTTTGATACATCGACTGGAACAGAAGTTATCGTGAAGAAACAGATAAATCCAAGGCGGTAGGGATCAATACCCCTTAAGGAAATCATATCCACACATCAAATTAAATGTTATACCACACTAGAGTATTTCAATACTCAGTTGAATAAAAAGTATGTAAAATTATTTTCCTTAACTTTTTTAAATATGTATGTGAACATTAGTTTTACTAAGTTGTTTAATATCATTTAGGAGTTTACTAAATATTCTAGTATAGTTTGTCTTGTGTAACTTTTCCATATTTTGACATTTCTCTTCTGAGACATGTGCCTGGCAGTTCCACTGTTTGGAGCTTTAAACCTACCTGGCGTCCTGGAAAAGCAATGTCTACACAATCCTGTTTATACACACACTTCTCAGTGAACTGTCAACATATGGAATACTTATATGAGACTATTCCTGAGAAATGCGTTCCTCTTTGATATAATATTAGCCTTCTGGACGGATAATGTATGTCGTTAATATGTCTGGTATAAGCAGACATCTAAATTGTGATTAAATAAAGTAGGATTTTTTACAACAAAATTAATTAAATAAAATGTATACCGTAAAGGAAATGTGAAAATATTCAGTTTCTCAAGTAATGGTTGACATTTACTCATCTTTTTTTGCTTCCACTAACTTATTACCCTAATACTAGCTTTTGTTTAATCTTGAAAACTAATTTACTATTTGATGAAGATCCCCAGAAATGTATTCCAAATGTCATTATATAATGAAAATAACCATAACACCGGTACACTTGTGTAAGTAGGCCTACAGTTAACGTTATTAGAGTGGCTATGTTTTGTATCACAAAGCAGGCTGCGTTGAGTTTGGCCTCAATATTCTTAATATGAATATTTTCACTTAACAACTATAACAGATCAATCTGAATTTTATAAAAGATTGCTTAATCTCGCTGATCTAAAAGTCAATGGGAAATAATGCTTTATTTATATGTAATGATACCTTAAAATTTAGATTTTAAAAAATACCTACATTTCAAAAAAAGAATTTCTAAGAAACTTTTTTCTCAACATCTGAAGCTTGATTCCTTAAACTGAAAAGTCTTTGAATAAAATAACCTTCAAAATCCATGGAAATTTAATTTTAGTAGGCGTATCATTTAATCTAACATTCTGCTACCTGTGGTGCCACTCATTTTAGTTCTAACCTTCCCCCATTTACTAATTTTAACAGTTTCAAATCGATTTTGTACAAGTATAACTTAAGAAACTTACATCTCTCACGCATATGCAACTCGTACAAAAACAAACTAAATCATTTTACACCCATCTCTGTTCAGGTACAAGTACAATCATGGCAGTAAGAGCGCCTATAAGAGGGGGCAGGGTGAGGCCTGAGCTCCCCCTAACAGATATTCCACAATGTGTTAAGTTTTGTTTTTTAATAAAATGTATAGCAAACTATTTGCAGTTTGACAAGTTTCGTAATCAGTGCGGTTTCATGTGTCGGAATATGTTGGTGGCTACAAATTTATACACAGACTATATCCGTTCCTGTTGACAAAAACATATACATATTATGATTAGAGATGGTGAAATTTTTGCGAATTCAATGACCTGATGTTAGAATCAAATATCCTATGCATACTCAAGTCCCGACCATTTGTCCACTAGCTGCTACTCAGTGGAACAGCAGACAATGAACAAATAGACAGGGCTTGAGTATGTATAGGATATTTGATTCTAACATGCAGGTGATTGAATTCGTGAAATTTCACCATCTCTAATTATTATCTTGACCCCCCACCCCCTTTACAATCTATAAGACGGGTGCCCAGTTCAGATTGCAACCAAAGACATTATAAAAGAACTAGACGTTATGTTATGCTGTTCTTTTGTTACATGACCAAATTGAATGCTGACATATTGCAGGAGAAGATAGCAAAATGTGTACTTTAGCTGGGGTGGGGGTAACAATTTTTTTTCAACAAAATATTGTTGGTATAGGGAATTACATGTTACGGGCTGCAATATGGTGCCGTTCGATTTGGTAACACATAGATATAGGCCATCACCCTTGGTTGCAACAACTTATACCATGAGTGTGTTAACCCAGAGAAAGAGCCACAAATGTTAGCAGGACACAATGGCATCTGCTAGGCAAAACTGAAACACTGCAAAAACCTGTTATTTCATTAACTTACATCACACAATGACTTGTCATGTCCTCGAACACCTTTCAGTGCTGCTGTTCCAAATGACAGGTAGAAAACAAAGTCTTGATCAAGTTTTATTTCCGAATCCTCTGGATGGCTCATGGTTTCACTACAAACATTCAAGAAAAAGTGTCATTACTGCAAATTTTACACTTTTCATCACATGTCAGTTTGGTACATGTAAACAACTCTATGGTGAGAATACAAAACATTTGTGTCACAGTGGTAAAAACATAAATACTTAATGGCATTCAAGTTCTTGCAAATAGTTAAAACAGAAATTTTTTTCTAACAGCCAGTTATTTTATCTCTAACGATAATAATACATTAATAAAAAAAATATATACACGTTATTGGCTAATCAGGAGGTCTAGGATCGTATTTACACACAGACTATCCAGGATGTGACCTTGGGGTCTGCACTAAAAGAAGGCCTGCGGTACGGTACAAAAAAAACATATAACTTTATCTTAAAAATAGAATAAAAAGAAAATTAATCCATCAACTAAAGATCTTAAAAATTTCTTCAATTGAATAATAAACATGTTTTTATTATCATTATTAGAATACGGTTATTGAATCACAAGTTTTACATGTTAATTTTCATAAGGTTTCCAGGGGAGGGCTTCCATACACCCACTACCTATGGAGGGAAGGGGGCTCACACTACAGGCTTAGCCTAGAGTCCTACAAATCCTACATACAGCCCTGAAGAGTTCAAACGCTGAATGTCCTTGTGTGAATGTGTTCAAGTGACTTTGGTTATTGAGACAATTGTTGGTACTCAAGTCACTCATTAGTCATTCAGACAGTATACTACCTAATCACACATAGATTTGATAAATTTTAAGGTTCTGCTCATCTACAAACTAGTATTCAGACACAAGTTCAACATTGCTACAGGTATACTTTTGTCGCAACACAGGAACTAATTAAATTTACTTATCAAACATCTTCACTAGTTTTCATAAGCACAACACTTTATAGCACATGTTTTCTTACCCTATCAGTCATGTGCAAAAATTATCTTGCTGAGAATATAGTTAAAACATTAAAAAATAAACATTGTTGGTTTGGACCAGTTTTTTTCCTCCTAGCCCTTATTTCTGTTCAGCTACAGGACAACCACATGTGATGTCACTGGGAAGTGACAGTAGTGTAATGTGTCAAGTTGCTGTTGCTCAGTGTTTGCTTATGTTGTCACTCGCTCATGGATAACTGCACGAGTTTTATGGTGTGGATACACATGGTGATAAAAGGTAGATGGGTGGTGTTACATATTAAGTTTGGTTTCAGGTAAACAGTGTGCAAGTAGTAGAGGAGTTTTATGACAAGCATTGCATAAAATAATTTCGTAGTAGTTATCATTGTTTTAAAATCCCGCACACATCTGATGAGAGGTTATAAATATTACACTATTTGTTCCAGGGTCACCACCCGATTTGCCTATTACAATAAAAAAAACAAGCCTGCGAAAATTAAAATAACTATAGTTCCATGTTGATTGTTTTGAAATATCAAAACCAACATTATTTACAGTAAAAAGGAAAAGTTGCACAAAACTTCAAAACTACTGTGTGTTATTTCATATGCCAAACTGTCAACTTACACTTCAGCAAAAATTATCTTCAATTCATTTGAATTACAATTTGATTTGGCGCTACCATAGAAAATGAATACGAGGAGAGCCCATGAGCCATGAAACGTGTAGGAAAGCAGTACGAGCTCCATGGAGGTAAGAAGAAGAAGGAGCAAATATCTTACCTCCATGTTTACGATTCCCTGTAAATCAAGGTCTTGATAATGGCTGTAAATAATTTATAGGTTGAATTATTCACAAGCGTTTGCTAAGAAATTGCATTTGAGATCACTAACGGCTAAAATGCAAGAATTTAGTGAACAGAAATGGCTACCATCATGGAGTTACGAAATTGTGTTGCCTAATAAGAAATAAAATTGGACTGTATAAAGCAAAAGACTTCTTAACGAATATGTATGTTGCAGAGTGGGCTACTGTATTTTTTTAATGAACAACATAATTGTGATGCGGACCGTTCCGCGTCCCCTCAAATGAAGCCCGTCGTGCTCACTGCGCCTACCAACTAGAACAGTCGAGGCGTGCAGTAACGCACATGCATAAGGGAAAGCACCTGGCCATGTGCGTCGGTGCTAAAGCCGGCCTCACACGATGCCCAATTTCATAGCAGTTTCTATGCCCATTTTCTGGTAGCATTTCTGCTCCCGTCTGAGTGCAGTTCCAGCACCTCCACAAGGGGTTTGGTTCTGGGCATGGCAGATTTTGTACCCGAAACGTTACCCAAAAATGTAATAGAACATGTCCTATTTTTCGGGAGTTCATATTACCCAGAATTCTCTCTGGCCAATCATAGGCGCAGTGTGTGTCATGTGGTCAAGTCTTATTTTACAACAGTTCAACATGGAGTCGAAATGGTATGTAGAGCACGTGGAAATGCTAATAGAAAATTAAAATATCAGTGCTTGAGTAGCTAAAACTGCTGCAGCACATAATTTTTTTCTCCGTAGTTTTTCGCGCCGATCCATGTTGCAATGGACAAAACGACCATTAAAAGATGTGGCGGTGGTGTTATGCGATTTCTGTTATCACTCTGGGTACCATGTGAATATGAGCGAGGAGCCACGCACCATTTTCTACTATACCCACAACTCAGAATCAGCCATAAAAATTTTTATGCCCATGGGTATAGCAGAAGGTAACAGGAATTTAGGCATCGTGTGAGGCCGGCTTCAGAGACCCCAGCAAACTTAGGGAAAGTGCCCCATACGAATTAACGCCCGTAAACAACTGTTTATGTGGCGAGTGTCAAACTGCCACTTGAGGGCAAAATGCAGAAACATGGGTCACACCCACGTTTGCTGAATGAAATTTAAAGGCCAGTGGTAACCTTGTTTCTACTTAAAAATATTTTAGTTATCATTTGTCAAGTTTAACCTCAATCAAGTGGCCAGCCATGGCACGTAAAATCCTGCAAGTTATTTTTAAAGTAAATTTAAAAATAAGAATTTTGTTAAGTGTTTTCAAGCGATTTCGGTTCCTTCCTAAAAATTCAAGAGCTAACCTACACATTACCGCATTGTAATGTCGCCGTATACCTTCCTAGGAGTGCATAATCTAGCTATGCTGTAAGTTACTGGGTCCTGTTGGTGGTGTATGGGCGCCACCTGGACATGAACCGGCCCAGGTCGGTAGAGCATGAGTCGTGCGTGTGACGTTCGTGGCGGTCTCTAGACGAGGCGGCGATAGAAAAGGGGGGGGGGAACTGAGAAGGCTATAGTTGGAAATATTAAATACACTGATGGTTCTCTGTGATGTTGGAGGAGTAGAGCATGTGATACTACCCGAAATGATTTAGGCGATTCTCGATGCGTCAGGTTGGCATAACTGATTTATTATGTCGGTACAAGCTAGTAGGATTATTACACACATGGTTGCTGAACAGTCTAGAGTGTTCTAACAGGGAGCTACAAGGGTGGCTTGGCACGCTCCGGTGGGAGCGCATAGTGAGTAGGCACAAGACTCTCTGTGCGTTCGTGCTACGCGAAAACGTCCACTGTGCTATGTCTCTGCTGGTTGTGGGAGAAGGCCCGTCCCTTAAATGTTAAGTTTATATATCTGGCCCACGTAGCAGGAATCGCAGACAAAATTAACACCTGCAAGACTTATTACATTACTATTATACTCCCCACGGGGGTGCGAAACTTTTAAAATAAAAATGATCCTGTTAAAATAAATACAAGACTTACAGCACTAGCATTGTCAGTTGATATATTATTGCAGTTCGGCCCTGCGGGATGGAGCACGCCACACACACGTCCGCACTGTACTACATCTGGAGGTTCACCGTCATGGCCACCGGAAAAACGGGGGTTACCCATTATCTAGCAACTAATGCTCAGCAACCACCCTCTTAAGCTATAGCAAGACATACATCAAAATTTACTGAGAAATATAACTACATTTTCTACATATGCATAATTCTGTTTATTACTGTTCTTAATTTCTACACAAACACTCAATCGGCTAGTTTAGCCAGTTGTTTGTGACGTCACTGCCGGGTGACTACTCATAGATGCAGCAGTGTGGGCGAAGGGGGTGGCACTAGACACTACCATGACGCACTGTGGGGTGGATAACGCTCGCCGGGTAACCTTGACTCGTACACAAACCGCACTGCCCTCGCGACCTGCCACTGTATGCCGGCGCCATTGCACATGCTAGAGAGCAGGTCCCAGGTGTACTGTCGCCTGTCGGCGTTTCGGCTCCCGCAGTACGATAACAGATGCCCCCCCCCCCCAACAGCCCAAGCCCGACACTCAACGATCCCGGCACCAGTGTCCCTCTCCCCGGATCGCCGCAGGCGACAGCGGGCAGCAGCCTGGTCGACGTCGTGATGGGTTGCTTCGGAGGCGGTATGCCGTCACGTCGGGGGGTTGGCATCGGGGTGCGCACGGCAGGACGTCGGGCCTCGCGCCAGCTGTGAGGGCTAACGATGGCAGAGGGGTGGGGGGGGGTTCAATGGCTGACAGGGCCGCAGCCGTATTTTCCCCTCGTTACGCAGTGTTGCCTGCGTCCTCAGTGCTGATGTGGTCGTGCCCTGGGCTGCTATAGCATGGGCATCGTAGTCGGCGACGTCGGGGTGTGCTCCACTTGACTATCAGTACACGTTTTAAATAGTGTTGCTATAATCAGTATATAAGTAATCTTTACGTATTTTTAAAAAAAAACATATTCATCTTTTTATTAGAATGGTCTGTTAAATATTTCTTTGAAACTTTATATTATACTGTAAAAATTTTGTCTAATATGTCTGAACTTTGT
This sequence comes from Medauroidea extradentata, assembly GCA_003012365.1. Classification (NCBI taxonomy): domain Eukaryota; kingdom Metazoa; phylum Arthropoda; class Insecta; order Phasmatodea; family Phasmatidae; genus Medauroidea; species Medauroidea extradentata. The sequence goes on along the minus strand of PNEQ01024489.1, from coordinate 5,821 downwards.
AAAGGAACGAAAAACCTCCGCATAATAATAATAATTATTATTATTACCGGTACGCGAATTAATGGTTATCATATCATTTTATTAATTGAACATAATAAGTAATTTTACTCAATTAAATGTCGCACTAACTATACTTTTGTTTTAACATTAAAAATTAAAATTATGTTTTCTCTCGTCTAATTTAAAATTTGTAACGGCTTTCACAAGTTTGACCAACGATGGCAGTGTAATGTTTAGTCAGGAAGTCCAACTCTCAACGCCATAAATAATCGTTGGAGAATTTTCTCTATTTACGAAGAACTTTAAAAACCTTCAATTTCAAAAAGTAACATCCATTTCATTTATAACATCATTAATATCGTAAAATGCTTAAATTGCAATACAATACTTCCAACTTTGAATCACATGTTGATGTTGATACAACCGGAATCGTTAGTCGTCAATAAAAGAAGCATTTGCCCTATCTAGTGACAGGCCCCTGGTTGGGGTCGCCGCCCTGTTTCCCCCTTGTTGAGCTGTGTTGTCTGCATCTCCTGAGCCGACGTTGTCACGCCCTGGGTTGTCGGAGGGGGTCTGCCGTGGTGGTCGGCATCGCGGCACTTCCTCCCCCGGCTCTTGTATCACTGAGTTGTCATTCCACTCCGAGACAGAAAATCTCAGCGGGCGCCGCCGTCGTCGCTGCGTGCATCGGGCGTCCTCGTCTTCCGGCTCTTATACGATCACCGCGAAGTCGCTTCGTCCGGCGATCCGTCGCCTCCCCAGACCCAGCGGTCTCTTGTAGTCCCGTAGTCGCCTTGTCCTGGTTCCGTTTATGTTTGTCCTGTCTCCTCTGGTTCCGTCACGATTGGTTCTCCTCATGTTAGCTTCCTGTCTCTGTCGAACTCTCTCCAGTCTTTCTCAGCACGTCATTTGGAGCTGTTAATGGGCCTGTTCTGTCTGTTTCTCCTCCCAGGCTTGAGTTTCTCATGGCTGAGGTAATTCATGCCCCTCTACTACTACCACCGGAGTCTCTCCCATGGCCTCATTCACAAGTCTGCGCAGGCAAAACAGTGTGTCCGGTATATATAGGTCCCATTAGGTGTGGTCATCACCCAGGCACCATCTGAGCTGCTGCTTAATTTATTGATTGCGCCTTTCTGTGGGGTTGGCCCTCGGGTGACGCGTCGGGATCATGCGCGCTCGAATTTGTGCGTCCTTGCACAGTTGGTGCCACTGTCTGCCTGCAAATTGGCTGCCATTATCCGTCAGGATGCCCCGGGGGTATCCCCATCTTGGGAAAAAAATTCTGCTGTCAATGTGTGCCATATTGTTTCGGTTCGGGCATTGCTTAGCGCATACGCTTCCACCCAGCGTGTGAATTCGTCTGTCACTACCAACAGGAATCGTTTGCCTCGCATCGTACGTGGGTATGGTCTCATTACGTCTAGCGCTATTTCCATAAATGGCTGCGGCCCGCGTGGGACTTGTTGTATACCCCCGCTTCTGCGCGATTTGCTGGTCTGGCATTCCCTGCAGGCGCGCACATACACTTTCGTCCGCAGCGATGCCCGACCAGTGGAAGTACTTCGCGACGTGCTGCTGCATCTGTTCCGCCCCAGTTGTGTCCCGCTAGTGGGTAGTTGTGTGCATACCGAAAGACTCCCTCTCCCTTCTCTTGCTTCTGGCGGGACGTATGCCTTCCAGGTCGCTGCGCCAGGACTACGCACCTGAATCTGGGCATTTGCAATTTGGATGTTCTCTCTTCCTCCTGCGCTCCCTTGCGCATGCAGGTCCTGAGCGTCTCGCGACGTCTGTTGGCTAGTAAGTACTTGTACCATCACCTTCACCTAGGTGTTCGGGCCTTCCCAGCTGGGTTCTCTTATGGTTGTTACATTCATGCACGGAAGTGGGGGTAGGGGGTCTTTTACGCCTGCGCGGTTCGGGGCACTCGGTGCCCGGGTTTGTTCCTCTGGTGGTGTCATAGTCTCCGTCTCCTCCTCGTCTCGGAGTGTTTCCTCCAGGTCCGGTTTTCTTGACAGGATGTCTGGCCACTCGTTCTCCTCTCCCGGCACGTGCTCCACCGTGAAGTCGAAAGATTGCAACAGGTGAGCCCACCGGATGAGTTTGCCCCTGCCCCCTGCATGGTGTCTAGCCAGGTGAGGCACTTGTTGTAAGTGAGCAATGTGAATTGTCTCCCTTCTAGATAATACAGGAACCGGCGCAAGGCCCATACTATGGCAAGGCACTCCCTCTCATTGTTGTGGTACCAGCCCTCTACATCCCCGAACTTCGCGCTCCCGTAACAAACAATGAGTCCCGTGCCATCCTACGCGAGCTGGTATAGAACCACGCCTGCCCTTTCCATACTAGCATCTGTTTGGACGTACCGCCTCTTCTGACTGTCCACGCGGGATAGGATATGGCAGTTGCGAAAGGCAGTTTTTAGCTCGCTGAACGCACATTGTGGCTCTCTGTCCAGTGGTATCGTACCAATGGCGACAACAAGTCCGTCGACGGTGCCGTGATCTGCGCAAATTCTAGGATATAGTTCCGGAGCCAATTGGCTAGTTCGACGAACCTTTAGAGCTGCTTGTGTGTCCGTCGGCGGTTCGGCTTCTGCTATCTTCGCGAGGTGGGTCGGGTGTGCATTATTCCTTCCCACGCATACTACATAACCCAGAAAGACCACGTTTTATTTCCCTATATGACACTTTGGTCGTCGACACTACAAGATGGTGGGTTGCTAAGCACTACAGCACTAGACTTAAGTGGCGCATGTGTTATTCCCAGTTCCGGGACCAAACAATGATGTCGTCCAGGTACGCCGTTATAAATTCGCCTATGTACCCCTCCAGGACCTGGGACATCATGTACTGAAAGGTCGAGGGCGCACATTTAAGGCCAAAAGGCATGACGTAGAATTTAAGGCGCCTGCCGTCTCTTTCCGGTCCTGCTGTCTTATGGGGACCTGGCAGTATCCCGCCTTTAAGTCTAATGTGGAAAATACTTTTGCATCCCTTAAGCAAGCAAGCGCTTCGTCAACACTAATCTGTGGTGGTGGCGCGCTCTTAGTCACTGAATTCACCGGTCTTAAGTCTACACAGAATCTCGTGCCCCTGTCCTTCTTTGACACTAACACAATACGCGAGTTGTACTTACTGACCGATGGCTCAATTATCCCTTCCTTAAGCATGTCTTACACCTGTTCTCTAATGACGCACTGTTCCTCGAACCCATACGCCCTAGGTCCTGTGCTGGCTCGTCACTTCCGGTGGGGATAGTGTACTCGGCCACCGTGGTGGCGTGGAGTAGGTCAGAGAAGGTGAAGACGTCCTACCGAGGAGGTAACTCTGGGCACGTAATAAATTAAAGTGAAAAAAGTTCCAGATATGAAAAACTATTGATACACTATGATAGGTTGACAAAGAGTTGCTGGTGCCCAGAGTGAAACGGAGACAACCTCCTTCTTATGCCGCTAACCGCCAACTGCCGATCCCATGATGGTGCACCTGCCTCGACCAGCAAGTTCCTGCCGCGCGCTCGTCATTACACAAAAACCCTTAAACAATACAAATTTAAAAGAAGATATTTTTTAAATGCAAATTCTTGACGGTTAGAGAACCAAATATCATTAGTGAATGTTTCTATAAATATTTTCAGACATGCAGTTTTCGTGTACCTACAGATATATGTTGTGTCACATTGTGGTAATGTGTAGGTTAGCTCTTGAATATTTAGGAAGGAACCGAAAACACTTGAAATCATTAAAATTCTTATATTTAAATTCAATTTAAAAATAACTTGCAGGATTTTCCGTGGCATGGCTGGCCGCGTGTGCGAGTCCATGTTGCCGGCATGGCGCAAGGGTATTTCCGCATTGTTTGAGGTTAAACCTGACAGATGATAATTAAAAACTTTTTGAGTAGAAACAAGGTTACCCCTGGCCTATAAGCTTAACTCAGCAAACGTTGGTGCGTCACATATTTCCGCATTTTGCCTGTAAGTGGCAGTGTGACACTCGCCACGTAAACAGTTGTTTACGGCGTTAATACATACACGGCACTTTCCCTACATTTGCTGGTGGTCTCTTAGCACAGACACACATTTTGGCATTACTCAGAGTCACGGGGACGGCGTCTGGGTGCCGCTACCTCTTAACGCCACTTAGCCGGGTGCTTTCCCTTATGCAGGTGTGGTAATGCCCGCCTCGGCTGTTCCAGTTGGTAGGCGCGGTGCGCACGACTGGCTTCATGTGAGGGGACGCTGAACGGTCCACGTCAAGTTGTCCATATTGAGTTTATTTTTTCGGAACTGTAATCATTTAGTCCAGGAGTAATGCCACCCTCATCCCTGCAAGCTCATTTTCGCCCAGGGAACTAATCTTCCATTGAACCAGTTTTCAATGTCGTGTAACTTATGTACGCGCTTTGCAGCTTCAGCCACCCACAGACTTAGTGAGTTGGGTCTGCTTACGTGCACACGGCTACAATCATTTCGCTAGTGTTGATCTAACCACAATAAATCACAATGAAGCTTCAACCACATTGTGAGTTACTACGACCATTTACAACTCTTGGCCCTTAGTGAGCTAGACCCCCAACCAGCACCTCAATAGGCCCTACACAGCACTTCGGAGGTGTGCAGAGGGTTTAGAGTGGACTTCGCCACATGGGCGGTGGATCTGCGACCCTCACCAACAGTGATTAGCCGGCACTTCGGGTGTTGGAAATTTTCCCGCCGAAACCCATATACATATGTATGCCTTAGTATGCACCCCGCCCAGTTGCTCTCGTCAGGAGCACGTCCTATTTTGAGAGCTTTCTAAACTTTCTACATTTATGTCTAATGTTTTTATGTGTTTTCCTTAAATTTATATTGTATTTTTCAAGAGCGAACAGTGACATGAACATGTCCAAAAATACCTACAGACATTTACTAAGGGCAGCAGCGAGTTCATTAATTTAATTTCAGTGTTTTATGTTTTGCTTTATTTAGGGTTTTATATTTTAGTATGTAAAAATGGAGCTATCACTGTTTGAGGGGAAATGTCTCCGATGTCGTTCGTCACACTGCCATGCACGCCAAGTCTTCATCTGGCCCACTGAGAGTAAAGTCATATGTGGAGCATGCTCGTCCATCTCCTTGGGGCACTCACTTTTCGCAGCTATTTAACAATGTGACGTAAATTTGTGTGATGGCAGGGAGGATGAGGTGCTCCCTAGAGCACATGTGAGTTTTGGCGGGGAATTCTCCAACACCAGGGATGCCGGCTGCTTGTTGTTTATGAGGGCCACAGATCTACTGCCCGTGGGGCGATGCCCCTCTGGATCCTCTGCATGTTTCCAATGTGAAGGTAGAAGCTGTTGAGGTATTGGTTTGGGGAGTCTAGCTCCCTAAGGGCCAAGAAGCGGCCATGGTCGAAATTACACTTAACCTGTGAATACATTTACTGTGATTTATTACGGTTACTCAACACTGACAAATAAGAACTGCATCACGTGCAGTCAAACGGACCCCACTCAGGAGCCTGTGGGTGGCTATAGCTGAGAAGTGCGCAAACTATACGACTGTGAAAAATACGTTAAGTTGCGAAAGTTACGTCCCTTGACAGAATGAGCTTGCAGGGTTGAGGAGAAACTACTCCTGGGGGTCTATTCACTAACTTTTCCTTAGTTACGGCCAGTAACTTTAAGTTACGGATCGCTTAACGCCGCTTACCTTAATTTGCGATTCACTAAGCACTTCCCTTACCAAATTCTGCTCACTTTAATATTACGGGCATGTTACTTGGCAACACCGTAGGACGGCCGTCATATTACTGCTCACTGCCACTCGGATCATT